>ML787353.1:0-21678 GCA_009831015.1 Picea engelmannii | reverse complement strand
TCGATTGTGAGAAACTCTCTTGTAAAATCTCTCTGTAATCTTTTTCTTTGCATTAATAAACTGCTCCAAGTGGCCGCATTGGCTGGGGCCGTGGATGTTTCCCCGTAGGGGTTTTACCACGTGAAAACATCGGTGTGCTGATATTTGATCTGGTTATGTGAGTGGTTACTGAAGGTGTTCGTCCTCTGTTGGAATACCTGTGTTGTCGAACAAATCAAGAGTTTAATGCAACTCTAATTATCACAATGAATCATTGTTGGATCTAAATGAAAACCAAACAAACCAACCAATATCTTTCTCATCTAGATAGCCTCACATGCAACTTGACTCGTTGCCATGTATTCCGCTTTTGCTAAACTGAGTGCCACAGATCTTTGTTTCCTGTTGTACCTGTTATCAATATTTCTTGTCTCGGGACAAGAAATAGAAACAAGACAACGAAAGTCCCAAATCCCCGAGAGTTAATAGGGACCGTCCATCTGGAAAGGACGCATGGCAAGAGATCAGCGTTATCAGGGAGGGTCCCGACAGGGAAGCGTCCATCGGAGTTGAAGCCATCGAGATATCGGGGAATCGCGAGTCCAGAGGACGCGTGTACATTGACGTCGCAAACCCCGAAACCCCGATGGAAAGCTATATGGTTGTGGGCATATGGTAGCGGTCACTTGGACCAGGGCCTAGTCGGAGGGCTAGCACAAAAGGAGCCATCAGGGATCGGAGATTCGCGAGTCTGGAGGACTTGTGAATCGTGACATTGCAAGTGCCGAAACTCCGATAGGAGGGTAAGCCCATGGTCATGGAGGCATGGTCATATGCAACAGGAGTTAAGCTCAGGAGGGCTCGCGCGTGAAAGGAGCTCATCACAAATCGGGGATTGGAGAGGTAAGGAGTTCTCAACAGCAGGAACCGCGAAGCCCCGAACCCCGATATAGAGTCGGGGATAACCATGGTCAGGTGTTGAAGTCCGTGAAGAGATTGGAAAGGACCTGTGGATCCGGTTGTTGCAGTAGTGATTCCCGAGGGAATCCAAGGAGCTGCTTCGACTTAGAAGAGGGGATTTAAAACGATCCTGAAAGCAGGAAGGCACGGTGATGTCCCAGGTACCAATTCGATGCGAGCTAAATCCCAGTACCTGCTGGAGATTAATGAAGAAAAGAGAGGATGGCTCAAAACTCACATCAATCATTTATTGCAGAGTATGGAGATCCCGGACGAAAGTCTACCCGAAAAGGTCCCCTGTACCGGTTCTCTTCAGGAAGGTCACGCCAAGTCTTCAACTCACCAGAGGAACCTGCACACACCAATTCAACATTCAAAGGGCTCAACTACCACCCTGGCATGATCCATGCTGAATTAAAGAGGCATATTACAGGGGAACAAAGGACATATTTGATTGAGGAGACGTCACCCTTTGAAATTTTTGAGACGCCTCCACTGGACAAGAGGAGGGGAGGAGTATATGTAGGCATTTTTGCCATTTTGTAATGATCGATGGTAGAGCAGAGCTCCCTACTGTAAAGTTTAACAGACATTCTAGTTTGTTGGATATGCATTTGTATATGAGAAATATTGTTTTATGACAAACAGTTTTTCTCACTCCATCTAATTTGCGTCTCATGCTAAGAGAGTTCGTGGTTGACTGAGTCGCATGAATTATTGCAGTTCTGTTATGATAAATGATTTATCGTTGCATTATTGTATTCTCTGGTTTTCTGTATTTAAGTGCAAGAAGACCTTGCATTTGGATGCCTTCTTCTACAGTCTATTAGGAACCTGTCATTTATAACAGACCTTCGAACTCTTCCCATATAAGTCTTCCGCCTGTTCACCCTTTTACTACAACTCACTGTCTGAAGTTTATAAATACCTCACTCACCTATGCATGCCTAGCCTAGTTTGGAGTTGGAATGATATCATTTTGAGTTGGCTTCCATTCGGTCACCCCATCTATAAACAAACCGTGACATAAAACTGATGGGCGTCAGGCTCTACTCCTGCCAGCAATCCAGGAGTGACTTCTGTCGCCAACATTTCTAGCGCCGTTGTCAGGGATGAAGTTGAAGATTTTCCCTGGGCAGAACGACAATGATCAACTGATTCTGAAGGTGCATCAGAAATCAAAATTATTCAGATTTCTACTGTGCACCTGGCGACTCCACCGTGGTGACTCCATTGTTTCCACTTTACTGTTTCAGTTTTGGCCACTGTTGGCACACCTGAAAGATGACCCAGAGGAGCTTTCTCAAGAAGGTTTCAGCGGCTGCTTTCTCAGCCTGAGAAGTTTCCTGGGTTAATGATAATGTTAAGATCTGGCCTTTGATGGTGAACAAGGACCAGACATATTCGGAGTTGCACATTTTTCACCTCGTGAATCCATGATTCAAGGATCGATTGGCGACTTCACTGGTTCGATATGGAGAAAATCCTTGCTCGCAGGTTTGCTTCTTTTAATTTTTTTGCTATTCCTGGTTTTCCTAATGTTGTCCCCTCTATGGATCAATGGGGTGATTATTTGCCCATATTTGGAAAGTGTGAAGAGGACAACCCTGCTTAGCACCTCAGTGAGTTTCATGAACTCATGCGTCAGTGGGAGATACATCATGAGGATGTGTTACTAAAGATGTTCATGTTCTTGTTAGCAGGGGATGCGCGTAAATGGTACCATTACCCCCTGCTAGCATTTCTTCACTCCATGGATTCCATGCATCTTTCACCACCTATTGTCAGAGGTTGTATCCCCCTAAGTTAATTTGTCATAATTATTGTGAGGGATACCACAACTCTATACAAGAGAAAGTTGTTTCTGACATAAGCTGTGGGGAGGATCCTGATGACCTGGATCAGAACTCAGTCCTTTCTCCTCCCCATTCATCTGCATCCAAGGCAGGTTATGAAAGTGATGAAGTTCCCAGGGAAGAGGATGGCACCCTGAGTAAGTTGATGGAGCAGGTGAAATATCTCTCTGCCCAATTAGAAGGGTTGAAATATGAAGACTGTGCAGAGGATTTTCCAGTACTTGAGGCAGACGCTCTGAGCAACTCTTTTGAAGAGATTGTTGAAGATTTATTAAGTGAGTTAGCATCTGCCCCCAATGAGCTTGTTGTCTCATATCAAAGCTATGAAGTGATAGCTGGGGAAGAGGATTGTTCTCTTTTTCTTCACGAGATTTCCCATGATGTATTTACATTTGGGATTGAAAAGGAGGATCTAGAGATCGTTCCTTTTTTGCAAGATGAAGAAGTCTGGTGCTCACCCAGCTTTAACGACTATTCAGTTGAGGAGCAGTAGAGACCCACATCACAGATTGATGACCTAGGTAGCAACCAGCCCGTGTATGACAGCTATGAATCAGGTTCTAAGCTGGACACCCAGAACTTCCAAAAGAAGACTGCAGAGCCTTCTCATCTGTTCACAAATGAAAGACAATGCGAGGAAATCAGCCCCCCTGAGAAGCAAATTGAAAAGCAGAGATTTCCCATAGGTCCTATCTATGATGATTATGACTCTGACCCTTGGGAGAGCCAAGAAGAGGCACCAAAAGAACCAAAGGAGCAGTCGAAGATGTAGTTTACAGACTGCGCAAAGCCAGTCAGCGAGCAGCCACCACCTGAGATCAGCGGGCCTACTTCAGTTATTCACCCGCCTGTGGATATCAGAGACATTCGGTCGCGTGTGAACAACTGTGTAGTAGAAGAGGCTGTATTTCACCAATTCCTTGGAAATGGCCACTCATTCGATGACCCTATCAGCAAATACATGGAGTGGCATTTCTCCTATGCCTTGGAGCTGCCCTATTTCATCTCAACTCCAGCCTATAAGGAGGAGTTGATGAGTGTAACCGTTCTTCTGTGACGGCTACACCATCTACTGATGATCATTGACAGAAGGAAGGAGCTTCTATCTAGGAAGCTGCTTGGATGGCTATGGTGGAAGTTTTCTTTCACCTAGTCCATGTAAAATGTTTTATTAGCATTAGGACTGTATATAAATAAACTCCTTTGAGCACGTAGCATTTATTTTGTTTTTCTTTTTTTTTTCGGCCTATATTTTCAGAAGCAGGATGTTTTGAGCTTGACTCCATAACCCAACAGCAAGGCACTGAAGCTGTGGAATGAGTTCTTAGACCATCCCAGGGATGACTCTATCCCCCATGGAGCCTAATGTTAGCGATATTTCTTGTCTCGGGACAAGAAATAGAAACAAGACAGCGAAAGTCCCAAATCCCCAAGAGTTAATAGGGACCGTCCATCTGGAAAGGATGTGTGGCAGGAGATCAGCGTTATCAGGGAGGGTCCTAACAGAGAAGCGTCCATCGGAGTTGAAGCCATCGGGATATCGTGGAATCGCGAGTCCATAGGACGCGTGCACATTAACGTCGCAAACCCCGAAACCCCGATGGAAAGCTATATGGTTGCGGGCATATGGTAGCAGTCACTTGGACCAGGGCCTATTCGGAGGGCTAGCATGGAAAGAGCCATTGGGGATCGGAGATTCGCGAGTCTAGAGGACTTGTGAATCGTGACATCGCAAGTGCTGAAACTCTGATAAGAGGGTAAGGCCACAGTCGCGGAGGCATGGTCATATGCGACAGGAGTTAAGTTCAGGAGGGCTCGCATGTGAAAGGAGCTCATCGCAAATCAGGGATTGGAGAGGTAAGGAGTTCTCGACATCAGGAACCGCGAAGCCCTAAACCCCGATACAGAGTCAGGGATAACCACAGTCAGGTGTTGAAGGCCGTAAAGGGATTGGAAAGGACCTGTGGATTGGGTTGTTGCAGCAGTGATTCCCGAGGGAATCCAAGGAGCCGCTTCGGATCAGAAGAGGGGATTTAAAATGATCCTGAAAGGAGGAACACACGGTGATGTCCCAGGTACCAATTCGATACGGGCTAAATCCTAGTACCTGCTGGAGATTAATGAAGAAAAGAGAGGATGGCTCAAAACTCACATCACTCATTTATTGCAGAGTATGGAGATCCTGGCCGAAAGTCTACCTGGAAAGGTCCCCTATACCGGTTCTCTTCAGGAAGGTCACGCCGAGTCTTCAACTCGCTAGAGGAACCTGCACACGCCAATTCAACATTCAAAGGGCTCAGCTACCACCCTGGCATGAGCCATGCTGAATTAAAGAGGCGTATTATAGGGGAAAAAAGGACAGATTTGATTGAGGAGACATCACCCTTTGAAAGTTTTGAGATGCCTCCACTGGATGAGAGGAGGGGAGGAGTATATGTAGGCATTTTTTCCATTTTGTAATGATCGATGGTAGAGCAGAGCTCCCTACTGTAAAGTTTAACAAACATTCTAGTTTGTTGGATATGCATTTGTATATGAGATATCTTGTTTTATGACAGACAGTTTTTCTCACTCCATCTAATTTTCGTCTCATGCTAAGAGAGTTCATGGTTGACTGAGTCGCGCAAATTATTGCAGTTCTGTTATGATAAATGATTTATCATTGCATTATTGTATTCTTTGGTTTTATGTATTTAAGTGCAAGAAGACCTTGTGTTTGGATGCCTTCTTCTACAGTCTGTTAGGGACTTGTCGTTTATAACAGACCTTCGCACTGTTCCCATATAAGTCTTCCGCCTGTTCACCCTTTACTACAACTCACTGTCTGAAGTTTATAAAGACCTCACTCACCTATGCATGCCTGACCTAGTTTGGAGTTGGAATGATATCGTTTTGAGTTGGCTTCCATTCAGTCACCCCATCTATAAACAAATTGTGACATAAAACTGATGGGCGTTGGGCTCTGCTCCTACCAGCAATCCAGGAGTGACTTCCGTCGCCAACAGTACCAAGAAACAGTTGTAGATCTGATACTAAATATCCCCCTTGATGTGTTATTTCTATCTGTTGAGCTGCCCGCCCAATCTGCATCCATGAAGCCATGAAAATTCACCTCATCCGTCTGTCTGTACCATGAGCCATACTCAGATGTTCCCCTCAGGTATCTCAGGACATGCTTACCCTCCTTCCAAAAGAGCTTGGTAGGATTAACCATCATTTGACTCAACTGGTTAACTGCATAGCAAATGTCTAGTCTTGTGTTCACTAAATACATTAGCGAACCCACTAGTTGTTGATAGACAGTGGCATCCACTACCTATACAGAAGTAGCATCCTCTTTCCTCCAGTTTCCTAGAAGAGGAGTATCCATGAGTTTTCATCCCTCCATGTGAAACTTACCGAGTATCTCCCTTTGCATACTTTCCTTGAGACACAAAAATTTCAGCATCTCGTTGTCATATTTCCAATCCAAGGAAATAATGAAGGAGGCCCATATCCTTCATCTCAAACTCCTTTGCAGGGTCCTCCTTGCATGAGTGTATCAGTTTCTCATTACCATTCAATATTAAATCATCAACATAAAGAACAATTATTAAAATCTTACCCTTGTAGATCCATCTCGAACCTACCACTAATTTGTCAACCGGTCTTGGGACAATTTCCCATGCACTTTTTTTGAAAATGGAGTCATACTCATCCACCATTGCATCAACCCAAGTGGTATCCTACACTTCTTCCTTAAAGGAAGATGGTTTAGTCATAATACATTTTCTCATGAGAGCCATGTCTCCATTAAATCGATCAGGAGACGGTCTCTGTCTGCGTTGTGAAGTAGGGGCTCCCACATTCTGTTCAGCATCTAGTCTCAATCTATCAGCTTCTGTAGTGCGCTTTCTACCATTTATGATGGATGGATCTGCATGAGTGGCTTCCTCCACTCCATGAAACTCCTCAAGTGGTTGATCCACATCTTGAGATTCATCTTTGGGAACCAACAGTTCCTCCTCTACATGCAAGTATAGCTCTCTCTCAAGAGACAACCACATGGCTTTCCCTTCATCGAATTTTATATCTCGTCGCATAACAGTCATCTTACTATTAGGAAAATACACACGATAATTATGGGGTGTTTCTGTGTACCCCACAAATATCCCAACTTCATCAATCGGCTCCATCTTCTTCCTGGAATTCTTGGTCACATGCACATAAACAGATGAGTCAAAAATCTTAAAATGAGAAACATTAGGTTTCTTACCAGTGAAATCTTCTTCAGGTGTACTCATGACAAGTACTCTATGAGGACAATGGTTTTTCACATAAACCACAGTGTTGCATGCTTTTTCCCACAAATGCATTTGTAGTCCCTAATCATGCAACATCGCTCGTGTTGCACCCACAATCATTCTATTCTTCCTCTCCATGACCCCATTTTTTTTTTATTTATGAGGCGCTATGAGTTCTCTTCGAATTCCTTGTTTGCTGCAGAAGTCTTTGAATTCATTAGAGATGTATTCTCCACCATTATCACTCCTCATATCATTCACTTGATTCCCCAACTCTTTCTCTACCAATGCTTTAAACTCACAGAACTTTGAGAATGTTTGATCCTTCTTTTGCATGAAGAAGATCCATCATTTACGATAAAATTCATCAACAAAAATAACATAATACTTATGTTTTATTTTTGAAGCAACCGAGAATGGTCCACACACATCTATGTGAATTCTCTCCAGGATCACCGAATCACAGTTCTCCTTTTCATGAAAGGTGGAATTTACATAATTCCCCAAGGTGAAAACCTTGCACTGATCTAACTGAGCAAGTGTTCCAATTGGAAGTCCAGTAGATATTTGTTGCATGATTTTCAAGGCTCCATGATGAATATGGCCCAATCGCCTGTGCCATAATTTGCCCTCATACTAGCTCACAATGTTTTATACCTTGCCCATCATGGCAGTGCAACCATCTACCTTCAGCTTGTATATATTATTAACTCGAATCCCTATCTTATTGACTTGACCTATTGTTTTATGTCGCATGAAGGATTTTCCATCGCTGAAAACAACATCATAGCCTCTTTCCTCCAACATTGCGACTGAGACCAAGTTTTTCTTCAAACTTGGAACATGCATAACATATTTCAATTGAAATGGTTTACCTGATTCCCTCTAAAAGGTAATGGTAGCAATTCCAGTCACACTATATCATCCATCGTTTCCCATCTCTATATGCATTTTGAGATCTCTCTCCTCCAAGTCACTGAAAAGCTCCTTATCTCCTGTCATGTGGAAGGAAGCGCCACTATCCAAATAAAACAATGGTCCCAATGCACTTGACTCCATGCATATGATCAAGGAGAAGTCAAGTTCAAATTATGAGTCGAGGGCCTCACCAGCTGCAGCTCCAACAACTTTCTTGTTCTTCTTCTTCTGCAGACAGTTAGTAGTGAGATTCCCATGTTCGTGACAGTGAAAATAATTCACTTTGGAAAAATCCATCTTCTTTCCTTTAGACTCGGATTTTGAATGGAATTCCTTCCCCTTCCCTTTCCTTTCCTTGGAATCCAAAGCACAATCCTCTTCATCATCATTCTTTGATTAAGAGCCATCTCTGGTGTTCCGCCTGAACTCCTCCTGCATCAAATCTGACTATAGTCATTCCCAATCTGGAAATTTTTCCCTTCCATTAACAGAGTCTTGATAACTGTGCCAACTCTTGGGAAGTCCTAGGAGAGCCAAGATCACCAAATCATCATCAAGGATTGTTATTCCCACACTCCCCAGCTCATTCCGACATTGGACAAACTTCGTGAGATATTTTGGAATGGATTCGTCCTTCTCCATCTTGATCTTCCTGAATTTATCTTTGAGCGCCAATTTCCTATGGTCACTAATGTTTTGGAATAGATCCATCAAAGTATTCCACGTTGCATATGGTGTGGCTTTCCCATGGAGTTTTGAGACAATGTGGTCTCGTAATCCCTCCAACGGGATCCTCCTCTCCTTTTCCACTTTCTTTTTCCATGCATCAAGATTTGCAGCGTCTACAACATCTGGCTTAGGAACATCTTTGTTAATGAATTCCTTCAAGCCATTATCTTCAAGTATTTCCTCCATCCTGTCCTTCCAAGAAATGTAGTTCGATCTTCCCTTGAGTGCATACTCTAACCTCAAGCCATTGAAAGCCATTTCGATCTTGAATTAGTTGTAGCACCAAGAAAGTCTTTCTGCAAATTTGAATTCTATCCAATCACAAACTCAGCTTCTACAATCTTCTGCGCTCTGATACCATGTAGAAATTTTGATACAAATTATGTATTTTCTGGATTCTCCTTATCTAACATTATATGCCAATGTTAAATATAGAATCTCTTCTACAAATATTCTTGCGGAATTTAAAACACGATCGCCAATTGCAATATCAAGAAGAAAGATCAATCACACATAACACAAATGTTTTTACCGAGAAAGCATAAAGATAAAAACCCCACTATCATATATTATGTTTATATCATGGATCATGAAACAATATCATATAAAACTCTAATACAAGAGCTCTCATTACAATATACAATCATCTCACACTGTCATACAAAAATTGGCAAATGCATGTGCCAATTTACTACCTCCAGACAGCCTGCCTCCTTTGCGCAATCCCTGCTAATGGAAAACCCTGCAAATGAATTCAAAATCCTCTTGCCTAGGATGCACATTCCTCATGGTCACATCCAATGTGTGTGTGGTTGCATGAGTGCACTCACTAATGTCACAATTGATAGTCAAACTGTCCCTTTCACCTGTTATCTCAACTGGGTCTCTACTGGATCTGACATGCATGTAGTTAACAGTGGTAAATCTTCAGTTGCATGTGAGATCACTGATTGTGAATTAATTAATAATTAATTTACTGATCTCTAACTAGTGTAAGTTCAATTACAACTAGTACAACTGAGCTTAACTCACTTAACTGAGTTAAACTACTTTACAACTGACATAACTACACATATAAATTTGTTACAACTTCGAATCACTCATTTACAACTAATTTGACTTGCATGTCCCACCAGTCAACCTTTGAACTCGAATTTCCTATAGCTAACTAATTTTCCACTTCAGTTAACTATTTCCAAGTTCTCATTGAGAATAGATTAATATTTATTGTCCAACTATTACTAAGGGATAATAATAGTCAACATACATCTATAAATAGAATCTGCTCACCATCTATAAATAGACATCATCTATAAATAGAATTTGTTCATCATCTAAAAATAGACTTCCACCTAAAAATAGCCCAAGGCTCAATCCTAGTGTAGGTGCATAATTTTCACTAGGATCTTCTTGTTGAATCTCAACAGCTATTTTCCCACATTCTTGGATTGGAATCTACTATTTTTGTAACAAGAAATGTCATATATGATAGGCATTATGCCCTGCATTAAAAATCTATCATCAATTGGGGTTATCTCATTTCGAGCGAAATCTCTTTCAAGTTGAATAACCTCAAAAAGACCCATAAATTCTATATGGATTCTTACCTCATTTTCTCCATTGCTTATGGCCATGTTTTTGAAGATTTCCTCATGCAAAACATGTGGATTTTAAGTTAGAGCCAGTTTATGCATGGTATTCAATTTTGTACAGACATAAGGCCAAATACAACTTTTACCCAATCCACAACAATTTCAGCTTAGAATTCAAAAGGTTGGTATTTGGAAAGAGCACATCAAGACTATCCTTAGAAGCAACTTCTTTCATCACTTGAAAAGTGATTTATGAGTTTTCTGAAGAATTCATTGTAATTAGAGTATTTGGGAGTAAGGAGAAACCTCTACTCTTACCAATTTATACATTAGATAAATTATTTGTTGTCCCTTGACCAAGTTTAAGAGTACTTGGTCATACTTGACCACTTTTGGGGACTGTGACAGCTTGCCAAATATGGAGCGCAACGCGAAGCGGAAATTAAGGAAGCAAGACCTATTTTTGGGTCCATTTTAGGGTTTTGGGTTGATGTAACGGGAAAGGGATGTTGGCCTATGATTTTACCCACGTTTAGGCCCATTTTGTAATCTATAAATAGATACTTAGGCAATGTATGTAGAGAGAGGAAAAACAGCTTAGTGCAAATGTATAGCTAAAGGCTTAGTGCTAGTAGCGAGATCTGTGTGATCAATTATCGTAAGGCTCTGTGCATTTTTTGTAAGACTTGCGGAGCTGAGTGAAAGTCTCTGTGAGAGACTGTAGAAGGCTTTGTGCTGAGTGCAAGAAAGAGGGATCTAGCAAGCTGCGCAGATATTCTGTCCCATGCGAAGTAGGGGTCTTGAAGATCCGTGTTGTAACTGCTTGACCAAGATAATATAAAGAAGACTTTGTGGACATAGCCCCAGGGTGGGGGTGAACCACGGTAACTCTGTGTATTGTGTCGATGTGTTTGTCTCTCTCTTGCTAAGTGTTATAATATGTTTAGATAGATCTATTGATGCTTTGTTCTTATGAGATATGAATGCATTCTAGATATGATACATAATATGCTAAGTGCTTAATCTATTGAGTATAACTTGTTTATCATTGCTAAGTGTTAGATCTGAGTAACTACTGCGGTGCTCTATGCTTTCTGTGAAGTGTATTAATGAATGTATGTTAGGAAATAATTGATGCTAAGTGCGTTGTAAGCAAGATAATCACATATCTGTGTCCCAGCTAAGGTTGCAGACACCTGAGTCTTGCGACCACCCCTGCCTCTACCTCGGGTGAGACATCATATACTTCGCAGGTGTTGCCAAAAGGGTCGGTAGTTAAGGCTTTGTTGGTGCGCTCTTGAGCGTTGAAACCTGGGTCTACCCCTGTGCCAACACTATTTGTTGGAGAATTATGCAGGAAATACAAAAATTGGGACCATTTCTTCCATGACAAAAGGAAATAATCAGTTTATACCCCTACCATGGAAAATTCGGGATTATATTGTTAAAAAAATAACTCACTTAAATGAGTTGGTACAAAATCACGAAAAAATGTTCTTGAAGGAAGTTGAACTTGTCAAAGGTTTTGAACCAGATAGAAAATTCACCACACATATGCAGTTAGTTAGGTATGCTTCACAGTTTATCATAATTGAACAATTCCAAGAAGGTGACATATATAATTTGGATCTTTAGGAACTAGTGGCCTACCAAAATTCAGAAAATCCAAGAGAGGTAAATAGTACAAATTAGGATACAAGAAACATGGTAGAGAAAAAATAAATCAAAACCCTAACTCGTTGACAACATCTCAAAGAAGCACTCCATCAAGAATAAAGAACATAACCAGTGGAATGGATACTAGAAAAACACAAGTTGGAGTCTCAGATGACAGTGGAGATAAAAAACCACCAAGTAAAAGCCTTGAGAAAACACATGTTGCACACACTCTTATAAAAAGAATAATAAATTTGTGGTTAGTAAAAATGAACGCACCAAAACACCAGAAAAGTCCCCATGCTATGGACATGGACAAAATCATTGAAGAATAGGATTGATCTGAACAAAGGTTGTTGGATACGAGAGAAACAGTTGATGTTATTATGACTCAGGATCCAGAGATATTTGAAGAGGAGTCTGCCAATCTGCAGTACATGCCTTACAATTGATAAACCAAAAAGTTACTATTAGAAAAAGTTAACACCGAGACTAAAAATTCATCTAAACAATGGAAATCTTCTATTGACTTGGATGGAGTAGCACCATCTAAAATTGCATATTTTCATGAAGCTACTGGATATGTATTAAAAAGGTCAATTGAAAAAATGGAGAAAGATAATTTGTAACTAAAGAAAAGAGTAAAAGAATTAGAAGTTTCTCTGGTACCAACAACATTGTTCCTAGAACCTTTTAGTTCAATGCAACCTATAATTGAATTGGAGGAGATCCCCGAAAGTAGTACAAAATACAAAGTCTCATCAAGTTTATTGCAGGTTGTAAGAAAGTATGTTGGTGATGCCATACAAAAACAAGTTGATGTAATTCAAGAAATTTGGGATCATGTAATTCAAGAAATTTGGGATCTTTCCCAAAATATTGCTATCTTTTCCTCCAGAATAGAGAATTTCAAAGAATATATACAGAAATATTTGGAGAATGATGAAGGATTTTTCAAAGAAGTTGTAAATACATTTTCAACTAAAGTTTCCAGTTTAAATGAAGCCTAGAGAAAGGAACAAAAACTCCCTTCATCTTATCATATGAAGCGAATTAATTCCCATTGGTTAAGGAGAATTAAAGAATTAAGAGAAATGATAAATGAAACTGAGGCCCTAAGGAATAAAAAGAGTGATTTATTTATTAAGCTTGTGGGTATTACCAAGGAATTAGATGGTCTGTATTTATTGATGAATACCATGATCTTAGCCAAAGAATATTTAAAGGGAAAACTTAAAGCATTAAACATTGCTAGGGATAATGAATTTAACGAAACCATAGAATTTTATGAGGATGAAGTTGTAAGATGGTTGGTTAGCTATATCAATAGAAATTATGAGGTGGATCACACATTTCATCAATCAGAACTAGACTCGAGGGAATTCAAAAGAGATTTGTTTGAGATTAAAACAAAACATGAAATTACCATTGCACCTTTGAGAGAGTACATTGAGGAGTGGTTTAAAAGGGCGTTAATTGAAATCATTGAACTAGAAAATCTAGAAACAGTTAGAGAAATTATGCCACCTCAACCACAACATATGTCTATAAAGGAGCCAATTGCAAGCAAATGAATAAATGAGATTTCTCCATCACAGTGAGTAGAACATAAACTCTACTCTTCATTTTTTCTTCTATCCATTTCCGCTACAATCATTTATCACTTTTCCTTTGTCTACTTGGTTTTCTATGGGATTTAGGATGATTCTTGGTTTTCCTTCTCTTATCTTCCAGTTCTTTTCATTTTATGGTCTGTGGAGCCAATTCTAGTCCTCTTTGAATGGAAAACATGTTTTACTTTCTTTAAAGACATTTGTTTTGTATTTAAAGACTCATTGTTATTTTTGAGACTCCGAGAGAGCTACTTCATATATTACATTGTTGTATTCTCAAAGAATTTGACCAAAATCTTGAGTTACGAAATGTTCTATCTATCATAATATTTTTGGTGCTTTATTGAAATATAATTTAAAGCTCTCTTTTATTTGCGGTCCATTTCTTATTCTCTCTATTTGTGGTATTTTTAAATGTTGTGATGGAAATATCAGTCCTTCATATTATGTATGCATCTTATCTATTCACATTGTAGATATTGTACATATGAGTTTCTTTTAACACCTAGTCCCAAAATCTCATGTGTTGTTTTCCTTGAATGTGAATGTAAATATTTAAGTCTCATCCTTCTCAGACTTTGTTTTTTTTATTTTATTTTCTTGGAATCATAAGAACAAGAGGAGTACCACCTCTCTAAAAGTGCAAGGGGATTCATATCCTCTTGAGGTTGACCTTAATATCCTAAGACAATCTTTTATATCAACAACTACCTAGTGGGGTACTCCATGCTAGAACAAATGATGCTCCACACAACACTAACAGGAAAGATCTTTAGAAACTTATGGATTAAAAAGTATACCCCCGAGATCTCAATTCCAATCCATAGGCAATTCATTCCACCTCCAAATCCTAATGTAGAGTGAAAATATCCATGTCAAGTTGTTAAAGTAATTCTAGACAATCCCAACATGCAACAGACAAATTGTCATGGGTGGTGGGATCAATCACTACACCTGAAAACCCATTGTATTTTCTTTAGCTAGACAAGTTGGGTTTCTAGAACAACTCACTTATAGTGGGAGCCCCAACTAGGAAGGAAATGATAGGATATTACTGGGTCACAGTGCTATGGGGAAATCCCCCCTAAACTGGGTCTAAGGAATAGGCAAAATGATAAATCCCTTAAAAGAATGATCTACCTTTAATATACCCAAAAACCATCTAGACTAAGTGATAAGAGAAAGAGGAAAGAGAGGGTAAATGAGTGCACCTTCAATCCTTATGGTTGATGTAGACCTCTTTCGCTTGTTGTTTCCTCCTAGATCACAGATCTCATCCCAAAGATGACCTACAAGGGGTTAATAATACATTGCAACAACATATACAATCCCTAATGGTAAATTTAAAAGCCTAAATATAGATATAAATGCTCAAATTAACAAGAACAAGTAAACATAGGTTTTTGGGACAAAGATAATCTCTTTTATTCAAATTCACGATAAAAAAGGTTACAACCTTTGCTTGCGACCACTCTACAAACCAAGTCTGGGCTCCTCTATCGTGGCTCCAAGTGCATCAATACCACATTAGATTCTCACAACCAGCATGCCATTGAGGGAAGGAGGAAGGGTTTCATAGGGAGAATGGATGGAGGGGAAAGATGAGGCTAAAACTCAGAGCAAGATGAAAATCTTGGGCAATGAGAGGGAAGGAATTTTGGTAAAGTTTTCTTATTCTCTTGTTCATAAATCTCAATGACTCCCCAAGACCTCTTTTCATATGAGAAAATATGTTTATTCGGATTGGGGACGGGCTACAAGGGGTAAAATGGTTAGGAAACCATCCATAGCCCGTAAACTCCATTGGATTTCTCGCAATTTTATATTTTTTGCAACTTTTGAAGGTAAATGTGGGATAACTAGCATGAAACAAGCATATGTACGCAGGATAACTAGCATGCAGCACGCATGTGTACGCGGGCTATTAGTGTAGTAGGGCACATACACTATCCAAAAAATGGTTTTTTAGAAGGAAGCCTCAACAGTATTTTTGGCAAAGTATGCAAATGGATGCACCAATGTCTTTGCATAGATGTGGAATTTTTGGACTATAATAGATGCCCCCTAATGTGTGAGATCATAAGAGCAACTGATGGTCGAAATACATTACAATATCTTTACACAGTGGGAAGGAATGAAGTTGAGTGATTCCAAGATGATTGTCCATGAGCATGTCATCTGCAAAATAATGATAATCTCTCCAAGGTAGACATACCCATGCTTGGGATAAACTAAGCATGGCTACCAATCAAGTTCACTACATATCCATTCCATATATATAGTAATCATGACTATCAGACAAATATGAATTTTTATATAAAGTGTAGCTGCAAACAATGCATAACAGATCTACATCTCAAAATCATCTGAATATATACAAGTACAATGTGATATGCATCTTTAGGAAGCATCAACACTTGTAGCTGGAGATGATCACTTCATAGCCTGAGAAACAACTTCAAGATATTCAAAACTCAAGTAGGAGTACAATAGGAGTGTAAAACTCACTACTTTGAGGTCTTCGACATGTCGTCGAGGAAATATTGGAGGACCTCGATAATCAAGCACAAAACTTCATTGATTTTGAATCCAAACTTGACTGGACTCCTGGGATGGTCGACTCATTAAAGTCAAGAGATCAACTGCAAAATGGCCAAATTAGGTTGGATAAAAATTCCCTTGGAAAAAATCACGACAAAGTTATGAGAATCAGGAATCATATTATTGACATAAGTCAATGGCACAAGAGAAACCAAAAACTCTCCATATGTTTGGAAGAGTAACCAAACAGAGGAGGAAACAACTCTATGTAATGATTACAACTTCCTAAGGTCATACTAGATCCCAATGCTTGCAAAACAAATGTATGGTGTGCCTTTTCGAAGGGCGACTATCTTGTTTCTGATAAAAGAGAATGTATATCACATCCCCTCTTTTTGGGATATTTGATTTTTTTTGTCTTTTTCAAATTTTTAACAAGCTTGAAAAAGAATAAAAGAATTCTACATTACAAAGGAGGAACTAGTGTCACAGGAAAGAAAACTAGTTCCAAGCAAATGAAACATATTGATTCTTAGTGCAAGGAGACATGTGTAGGATAAGGACACTCAGGAAAATTCCTCCATGAGTCAAGGTGTCAGATCACAAGGGAAAAAAGTGCTACAAGGCTTGCATTTAAGGAATGCTTTGAAGGTTCAGTTAATAGAAACATGTATTCAGTATTAGGCCAAAGACACAAGGAATAGACATGTGATGTGATTTAATTATCACACAACAAGACTCCTTCCATGTGAATTTTTACGAGCCCGGAGAAGGTAAGATCGATGGTTTTTCATGTTTAGAGAGTCTGAAAAACACTAAAAGAAGACTCCAGAGTGTTCCTTTTTCATAATTAGTCCATTTGGTTTAAAAAAGGGTTAAAAATATACCGAAAGGACGTCTCTAACCATTTTAACGAGTGTGACAAAGACAAGATCACCCAGATATCTTTTCAATTTTAAGAAGTCTGAAAAGACATTAACTATGGAATCAGAGCCTTTTTCAAAATTTAGTCCCCTTAGCCTGAAAAAGTATAAAACATAACTTAGGAGAACTCTCCTAGCAAGACATGTCTCCTTAGGAATACCTTTTACCTGGGTAATATATTGGCTGGAAAAAGGGTTAAACTTATGTCAAATAGATATTCCTTCTGGACCAATTAATGAGTGTGAAAGGAACAAGGTCTCTCGGTGATCTTTTCATATTTAGAGTGTTTGAAAATAGATTGATTATGGAATCTGAGGGGATTCCTTTTTTGTATATAATATCCAAGGCCCACAAAAAGAGATAAACCAAAACTAGGGATAATGGCCCTTTTTCAAAAAATTATTCCCTCATGCCTGAAAAAGGGTTAAACTTATGCCTGAGAATACTCTCTTATCGAACCGAAGCTCCTAGGGAATACCTTTATTCATAAATTAACTATTTGAACTGAAAAAGGGGTAAGCTACCACCGGACAGATGTTCCTTCAAATTTTAGTTTGATGAGCATGAAGGGAAACAAGATCGCTCGACAATCTTTTCAATTTTAGTGAGTCTGAAAAGGGCTTAAAGAAGACTCCAAGGAGGCTTATTTTCTTAAGTAATCCAAACAATACCGAAAAGAATAAAAATTTTCTCGTTAGATTTTGTTTCCAAAGTTTAAGCAAGTTTGAAAACAAAAAACATGCTCTTAGGGAGTCCCTCGGATATGAGTCAGAAAAGATGAAGAAGAATGAGGCTTCAACACACAATCATGGAGAGACTAAATGAACTCGCAAGCCTATGGAAAAATAAAAGCATGAACACCAAAAAGAAGTAAAGGATCTACCTAGGGAATCCATGTAGAGGAAGGCTCTACCACCTAATTATGACATTTCTAAAGCAGCATAGAAGGTTTTGTGTCTCACTTCGGTGGGAACGATCCTATGGAAAAGCGGAAAAATTCAACAAAAAACAAGATGGAAGGTGATGAGAACCTAACCTATATGCAAGTTTAAAAAAAAAACAACTTTACCATGGGATGATGTGAGTGTAACCCATCTCATAAAAATGCCAAACCAAAAGAAAAAGTTCATAAAAATGACCTAAAGATCTCTCAAAAAGAAAACTCAAGCATTCACCAAGCCAAGAATAGGAAATAAAAAAGGGACCAAACTGGGGAAAAAAGAGCCAAAAAGTCTATAAATAGGGGTAGACAACTCATTTTAACCATTGAAAATTGGAAAATAACCAAAAGGATAAACAACCCTCTTCCTTAAAATGAGGATTCAAGGAGCTACAATATACGAAATATATTCAAACCTAAACCAAGTAAGTACAAATGACCTCTCTCATCATTTCAATTCATCATTTATTGTCTATTTAATTGCTTAGAGGATGCGCTCCCTAGTAAAAATGTTGGGTCTATGTGTATGTGGGCTCTCCACACTCAACAAGAATATATACGTGGGAAAAGTAAAACTTAACAAATGTACATATGCGACTGTCTTAAAGACAACCCACGTACATCTCTTTAAGCTTTCAAAAAATGAAACAAGGGACTAACCTCAAAAAACTTTCTGCAACAAGATGTATGTTCACTGGCGAGAGAGAGAACATGAGGAGTTAGATGTCTTGGTAGAGGAGGATCCAGGAGCCATTTCCATGCTCAAACGGTGTGGTATGTAGAATTTCTTTCAGTTTCCATTCATGAGGGCACAACCCAGGTTATTGAACCATTTCATAGAGTATTGGCACCTAGAATCAAAGGCCTTCATGTTAGAGGGTCAATCATTGACTTCGATGACTAAGGATATATACTTTTTAACCGACCTCTCCAGGACGAGGGAACTGGTTAACTTGAGGAACTTTCCTCTAGGACCTCACACCATAGAATATTATATTGGCATGTACTGTGAGGATGGCACTTATAAAGTGGGATATCAGGTGGAAATTCATAAGATCACAAGCCTCAACCTACGGATAGTAATTTACATGATTTGGAGGATCACTGGATCCACAACACTTCATCAGGATTTGCATGCATAGATGTATTATGCAACTCAGTGTCTACAGATCACCATCTTTGAATGGAGCACCATGATGCTCACATGTATGAAAAAAAACTGACTAATTGTCGAAGAAGAATAAAAATAAACTGACTGACTATCGAAGAAGAATAAAAAAAAACTTCATGTTTGGGACCGTGTTGTGCGCTTTCTTTTTTGAGAGAGTGCTAAGACTTATCCCGTGAGAGATAGTACGAGGCCATATTGCCTTGTTTCCAGCATTATGCAGGTGGGCATCTTGTTTTCCTTGACAAGGTGCAGGGAGACTGCGGGACGCCTTCGATGACAAATTCTTTGACTGGTGGGCCCATCAAATTCCTGTGATCGAGGACTAACCCTATGCAGGGATCATTTTTTTAAGGGATCTTGATATTCCTATGCCCCCTGGTGAGGAGCGCAGAGAGATAGGTACACATTACTTCATATTCTAAAGTTTTTTTTTTTTTAAATATTATCCTTTTTATGGTAACGTAAAATTACTAACTCAATAATCTGTTATATACAGACATGGGACCAGTACGAGCAGTCGACTTCGTGAGGACCAGGTGTCATCCTCGAGAGGATGTCGGACCAGCAACAACAAGAGGACCAACAATTGCAGGAGGATCACCAACCGGAGAGGCTGAGAGAGTATTGCGATGAGTAGAGAGGAAACCGATAGCTCTCACTCGTCCAGTGTTGATGGCAGAGATAGAGGACCTTCCCCTGGCCATGCAACTGCATATTGTAGGGGCACCCAAGACTTGGGTTCATTTTTTTTGGTGTCTTGTGAATGTCGTAGTTCATTATAATAGGGACAATAGGCCTAGACCATAGCTATCATTGGACCACATATGTGACGAGGGTGCTCTTTTTGTACTCCCTTATGTACTGAGGGATTGACCCCATCAATGTATACCGACTCTATTTAAGGCTTTATGGCCCACTTTTGTACTTATTACATTATTTTGGGACATATTATTATATATACATATTTTTTCCTTATGGATAAAACATTTTTTACAAATGTAATTACATATGTGTGTATGTGTGTGCTTTTAATTTTATGTGTGATTAATATGCCAATCTAATACATGATTAGCCAATGTATCAGTTAGTTGATCAGATCTCCTAGGAACACGAATATAAGTAATATAATCAAAATAACGTTCTAAGAGATGTACCCTAAGGAATTTTCAGTGAAGGGTCGGATCGAAGACACAATATACTCCATTTAACTGAGACACGACCAGTTGAGCATATAGATAAACCCGGAGGTGAGAAATACCATGTGACAAGGCATCATGTAGTAATTCTATTACGACACTATACTCGGCAACATTATTGGTTTCTTCACCCAGAAAAATACCTCCAGAAGACATCAAATGACCAAAGGGAGTGAAGGTCACCTAAGCTATGGAAGAGAGCCTCCAAGTGTGTCATCTAGTACCATCCGTAAACCCAACATAGACATCATATTTACTTGACATCTACCACAGTGAAAAGAAACACAATAAACTACACGTCCATAGGACAAAAAGAAAAAAATGTATAAATAAAGTTATACATTATATACAAGAAGTCACACCCAGGTGACCGACCTAAGTTTAAAACGTATTAAGGTAGATCCCATTTCTAGGCTCCGATAAAGCATTACCCTCGAAATCAACCAATTGATAGGCACCCTTTTCTAAAACTTTCTTAGCAATGAACAGTTTGAACCACATGGGTTTGAATTTTCCTTCCCCTGATGGATATTTATCTTGGTCATGGACTAGGACAATATCACCTTCAGATAAAACTCTAGGGTGGATGGATTTATCATATTGACATTTGACACGTTGTTTGTGAGCCTCATTGGCCAAGGCTATATCTCAATGCTTCTCATCGTGTTGCTCGAGATATAGATATTCTCTTCAAGTGGATTAGTGTCGGGTAGTAGTTCCACTGCCAAATTAAGAGAGGGAATTTGGAACTCTATGGGAAAGACTACTTCCATCCCGTTAACGAGTTGGAAAGGATAAAAACTAGTAGTAGTCTTGACTGCAGTTCAATAAGCCCAAAGTGTTGAGTACAATATCAAATGCCAATTCAACTTGGCTGAATTGATCGTTTGTTGGAGGATAATCTTGAGAGACTTATTAATAGCCTCCACTTGACCATTCACCTATGGATAATAGGGTGACAAATGTTCTTTATTAAACCCTAGTTTTGATGTTAACTCAGACATCATCTTTTTTTGGAAGTGATTGCCATTGTATATGAGAATCTCCTTCAGAATACTGAACCTGGCTACAATCTAGTTAAAAATGAAAAAGTGCAATTGTTTCTCCATCATTGCTAAATGTCGTCATGGCTTTGACACACTTAGTGAAGTAGCCTACTTCCACGATGATATAACGATTGCCCCTTGTTATCACTGAAATTTCGTCCGCACAGGGCGACAAGAACTCAACATCATCAACACAGAAAAACAATCATCCATGGCACAAGGATTAACTCCACAGCACATCAAAAGGGCCAAAACTATACAAAGTTGGCTAAAA
>ML787352.1:521890-548438 GCA_009831015.1 Picea engelmannii | reverse complement strand
AGACCCTCTGAACCTCACCTGTACCTGCGTCGCCGGACATGAACTTTCCATTTCTGGTGTGATCATAGTCGCGCGTCGGTTCTGGAAAGATTTCAAATTCCTGTCATTTCTCGTTATACAAGCTTGAACTACCATGATTGCTTTCTTCCACCAGCGCATGTTTCGGATATTGTTATGACATGAAGGTGATCAATTCATCATTTCGTGCATGCGTGGACAATGAGCACGTGAACCGTGTTTTATGCAGCTACGGCGTTTGGAGAATATCCCTGTCAGCAGGCTCGCTTGCTACTTCCCACAGCACGCGAACTCTTCGGAAACCCCTGTTAGCTTCGGAAAGTGAATACTTTCCACAGCGCACCCTTTGATATTAAAACTCACTTTAGCTGCTGAAAGAAAAACCACGTGCCACATCATTTAAAAACATTTCTTAGCGCGAAAGCGAGTACTCTCCATATCGTGCCACGTGCGAACTGTCCATCGAGCTTCTCGCGCCTCGTTACTTTCCACAGCACCTTGAATTGATGAAACAACGCTGTTAGCTGTTGAAAGCTATCGCTTTCCACAGCACACAATAGGTCCTAAAACATGATGTTAGCTGTTGAAAGAAAACAGTCATATTTTCAAAATAGAAGACTTTATTTTCGATTATTTCCTAAGACACACTAAATTTTTTTTTTTTTTCTGAACTAAAAAAAAAACTCAAAAATGACTTGAAGCTACTACTGAAAGCTATGATTTCCACCCAAAACTCGGCCGAAAGGATGGTTTCATTTTGGGAGTTAACAGGACCTACATATGGAAATTAAAGGGCCTATGTGCATCACAAAGGATCCCATGAGGATACAAGAGATGATTCAGCTCTCGTGAATGATCCTATACTGGGAGGTTGCGTGATCCCATAGGGGTTTTTCATCAGTAGGAGACTAAGTTAGCGAGGAAAAATACAATTGTTAACATAGGGAACCAAAATTCCTCGCCACATCGTTCTGGAAAATTTTATATCAGGACATTTATCCTTTCGAAACTTATGTATGAGCTTGCAGGATAGTAAATTTTTTGTGAATATTTGGGATTACAACCCTGTGCTCCCCCCTACATGTCCCAAACTAGGTGTATACTTCCTCCTGTGCATCTTCTTTTTCCTTGATGGTAACTTTTGGATCCTCACCAGAGGTGGGAGGACTCAAAACTTTGTGCATCGTATCATGGTCAATGGGGTAAGGATTATTCCGCCATATATAACCTCCATATAGTCTAGTAAGGATGAATAAAATACATGCTTGAACTATTGGGGATTAACCGAAATGGGGAGAGTTGAGAAATATAAGGATTCCATAATTTCACAGGGGCCTCACCTGATTCTAAATGACCACCTTCTCTATACTATGTGATTTCTAGAAAATGCATGCATACTTGTCAAATTGGATTTCTGGGAACTAATTTGGGTCACGCACATTATAATCTCCACGTTTGAGCAGTGGGAATTTCCCCAATTTTTTCCCTTGAAAATATACTATGGATGGAATTAGTGGTTCTAGAATTGACTATTATTTTATCGTTTTGGCATTCTTTCTTGCATGGGGTTTACTCAAGGAATCTATACTATTTCTTCATGACCATGGTTTCTTAACTATGTTTTGCAATCATGAAACACCTATGAGGCTCAACGACATGGGATAACTCTCCTCGGGCGGGACCAAAGAGAGTATGATCTTCTAGTCACTTTCCAATGTGAGATGGAAGAATACTATGGGAGACAAGTAGTGGGGGATAAAAGGAAGAATCAATTAGACAAAATAATAGGTTCATTTAGGAGTATCGTAATATTAATGTTGCATGATGTCCAACTGAATTTTGAGATAATGAACAATCCTTACTATCAATTGACCAATAACCCCCTTGAATTTTCTCTGTCAAAATCGTCTTAGTGTGTACAAACATCAATCTTTGTAACCTTAATTCCATGCTTTCTACTGGCCAATTTAATTAACTCTTTGCTTATTCTAAATAAGGAAAATCACTCCCATTACAATTGCATTAATGACTAAATCTTTCTAGAATTAGAGTAAATCTATGTGGTGTAAATATTGGTCACATCCATCGTTATTGCAACCACAATTTTTTGTCGTTGAGTATTTCAATATGATGTCGCTGGATCTGTAAATATACAGGTATTTTTCTTTGGGGAGTGCCACGCATGACTCATGCACACCCCTGCATTAGTCTATCATGTCTTAATATATTGCGGTGATCCTTGGTAGGCGGTGACTCATTTTCATAGGGATGATGTTTTTCAATATGAGGGCATCCACTAACCTACCAATGTTTCGTTAATCCTACATATCTCATATGTTTTCTCAATAGGGGTTGAAGGGACTAAACAGGAA
This sequence comes from Picea engelmannii, assembly GCA_009831015.1. Taxonomy (NCBI): domain Eukaryota; kingdom Viridiplantae; phylum Streptophyta; class Pinopsida; order Pinales; family Pinaceae; genus Picea; species Picea engelmannii. The sequence continues at coordinate 546,048 of ML787352.1, read as the reverse complement.
AAATGTATTTCTAACAAAGCATGTTGATTTTTTAGATCTATCTTTAACGCATCTCATTGTTTCTTGGTCACCCAACATCTCTCACAGGAAAACATGTATTGGAAAATGTCTACCTCTTTCCTGGACCTTTCTCAGATCGACTCTTCCAAAACTGCCCATTCACAAAGCTATGTCTTATGACCTTCCCACCACTACACAAGTATACCTATTAACAGGTATCAAGGGTGTGTACCTGAGGAATAGGGGAATATGCTACATCCGAACAACGAAAGTATTGAATTCATCCATCCCATCGAATAAATAGAGACAAAATTCATCTTCACGCGGAGCAGTGGCAATGTGCACGCACCGCCTATTAGAGACTTCATAAAATTTACGTTACCACATCTCCATGGAATCATTTGAATCAGTATCATATGACTTCACTCGTCTCCAACTCAGCTTCCCATCTGTCGAGGGATTGATGTAGTCTTCCCTGTGCCCCGTGATCTAGTATATATTTTCAATGATAGGTATCTATGCATCCACATTCACTGGATCATTGTACATTCCACCTTCATTTGAATCTAATGGCACAATCACAAGCAGGGTGTCTGTCTCTAAGGACATCTATCTCTTCTTCATATTCAACGCAACATTGTTATCAAAGGCCCAATAAATGCCAAGTAGAGCAGGGTAGGCATCAAAGTCATCTATTATATATATCACTTCAAAGGCTTCCTTCGTCTTCATCCCTTCTATGTTCACTTCAACCTACTCCATTGGGCCTATAGGAAAAAAATTGTATTGACTCGTCAGCTGAAGTTGAATGGTCGACCACACCAAGTTTGGTTTACCGACCAACTCCTGGGATTTCTTAGAAAATATGTTCACGTCAAATCCCAGATCCAACATGACACCATCCATCTCATATCTTCAAAGTTTGTGTGTCATTTTGAACTCTTTTCCTGTGTAATTTTGTTTACTGACCTGCCACGTGTCCCTTTCTAGTAGGGGGGTTGATATAGTTATATCTTTCCCTTCTTTCCCACATGCAGGTTTCTAACACATGCATAAAATTTTTCACAACATCAGGTTCACTTCACAACTTCAAACAATAGTGCAAGAAGTTACTTGGTCTTCAGTTTCTACTTCATGACCCATGTTGCACAATGCTTCTTCTCGCACCATGCACTTCAACTCTTGATGCACATGATGCTCTATTTACTTATATTCATCTCATCATAATTCTTCTTTTCTGCAATCATATTCCAATGAACTTTGTGTCGCATGATGTATCTCCTCACGCACACGATCTTTCTCCAATTACATGTGTGTTCCACACTGCAACTCCTCACGGGTTGATGCTTCCTCCAAAAATATGTGTGTCACATGTTGTACTTCCTTCCAGACCCAGGCCACTTATAGAGACCTTTTGTTTTGCATTGCAACTCTTCTCATGCTAATTCTTCCTCTAGAGCCCCCTGTGCATTGCATAGAAACTGATTTTGTTGTGCAACACCAAACTTAGGAGGGAATTGTGATTCCTTTCTAATATTCCCCTCCATCCTTTGGCCTAAAATGTCTCCATGCTCAACTTATGTTTCTAATATTCATCTATACTCTTCTCTGACATAAAATTCTCTTCCAGACTTCCTCCCGATCCTATCTCTTTCATCTTCATTGTGGGTCTGACCCCTCATCTCATGACCCTTTCTATATTTTTTCCACTTCTCTGTTATTCTTTCTTCCTTAACTCAAATCTTCTTGTGTATGTTTTATCTCTCTCTCTCTCCTTTTATCTTTTGTGTCCATTCTCTCTCTAACCTCATATCAACATATTTTGGATCCTCCTCAGTGGATCCATATCCTTTCTCTCTCTCTCCCCCCCTTCTTTTCACTCCCCCAAAAAATAAACACTCTAGGGGAATCTACTCAGCCATCTTATCGATATCCATGCACATCAAACTTTTTTTCATGAACAACATCTTGATCCGTAGTAGGAATTATTATATCACCCTTCTCTAAGGACCTGTAGCAAACTTTTTGTCATCCTCGCTTAAGGAGTCATTGTATTCTACAATAAAATTAATAATGTAGCCTTCCTTTACTTGAGAAAACAAAAAATCAATTGCTCGATCCCACTTATTATCCAATTCCTTCATCCTATCAATTTCGATCTGATCCCAAACCTATGTTTCTTGAGGCCTTAAAGTGATATTGGTAGCATCCTGCCTCTTCAACCATTCATACAATAAACATGGAAATTCAACAAAGAAAATTTCATCCATATCATTGTAGATATACCTATTCTTCCATAATTCCACATTAGTGATCATGCCTTCAATCTCTCTCTAAGAAAAATCATATGATTTCACAATCAACCAATCCTGTATTTCCTCCTAAGATGGATACAACATCAATCTCTGACTTCATCATTCAATACAAAACCTTTGGGTCCTACCAAAAAAAATATTTGTTGGCATGCTTTCGGGCATCCTCCTTAATGTTGGGGGGTTGATGACCTAGGGTTAATCCATAGTTCACCAAAAAAAACCCCAAGGTGTCAACATATCAATCCTCAATCAAGTACTAAACAAGGTCTCACTCGAGATGCCATGAGAATCACAAACACCATTTGTTCTTGTGTCAGTGATGAGGGGTTAAATTACATAAGGAATCCACTCAAGATAACATTCATATATTCCATTGCAATATAACTAAATATCAACCACATATAACATTAACACACAAATTCATTGGATAGATAATCAACACAGTAAAGGACATGAATAGATGCAACTTGTATTTTATTCATTCCAATAATCACATACATGGACCAAGAGACTCATCATTTATTAGAAACAATACCCTGCACTCTCATACATTCTAACAATAACTCATTATGAGGATCCATGTGCTTTCTACCAGTCTCTCAGCCTCTGCATGTACTACTCAGCCAACATTATTGCATATTTCATACAAAACTTGTTCCATCTACAAACAAAACCAGACTTACAACCAGACTCTTACAAAACATAGTCAAACTCATCTATCAACCAAGATATTTATAACACTCTATCACTTTCCACTATTCTCCACTCACTCTGTTGAATTTCAGTCCCCCACGCTTCTACCACCTTCATGTTGTCCACATAGCCTCTATGGAGTCATGGAAGTCTTAACTAACTTGCTAGTTCATCCAAATGGCTTTGAAAATAGACTTTCAAAGTCAAACCTATGTTCTCCTTAATGAAGAACAAAAATGTCACATGGCAAGTAGAGGTCAATGGATATGGTGGTGGATGTAGAAATGGTTTTACTAAGTGAACAATAAATTCTCATCATTCTCTAAATTTTAATGTTCACATGATAAATAGTATAGATAATTTTTTGTAAGAAGTGTAAGGGATTTCGAAACTTCCTTATAGATCTAGGGTAAAATTAAGATAAATAGTACCTGGACAATGGTTGCAATAGACCTAGGGAAATTGGGAACAACGCTTTGCTTCAGCTGGCTTGGACTCAATTTGAGATTCTTGTATCCATAGATGAAGTCATTTCCTCCTATTTCTAACATGTAAATTCCCTTATGAAATGCATCTACTCTTGGAAGAGAGATTTGAGGACCTGCACCCAGAAAACAAAATTGATATTGATGAAATGTTTCCATCTACACCACCTTACCATGGATTTTATAATAAGTTATCCATGAAAGTTTCCTTAATTACCATATGCATAGATGTTTCCAGTCGTTACCCACTGCTTGAAGATATTGAACTGATTCATCTGTACAAGAAGAGAAATTGGAGCAATAAAGGAATTGACGTCATTAAAAGTTTCACCGGAGGCTGCAAAGTTGGCTCCCTCCTAATAATTAGAGCTCACAGTCTGCAAGTATGGACTCATAAACGATCGTCTAGGCATTGTCCCTGTACCAAAATCAAATAACATTATCATAAAACTATCATTGTTGGGATACACCTCAATATTAAAATAAAAAAATACAGACAATAACTAACAACACAACAAATAAATCAATAGACAAGAGACCATCACTGTAGAGATATATAGACCTACCGAAGTAGGTTTGTTCATAGGGAGGATTCTCTGAGCTTCATGATATGAGAAAGAAAAGCGAATAGTGTTGGTATTAGAGGTCGAAACTCTGAAGTTAAATATTGCAGGAAAGTTGTAGTGGCAGTGACAAGGTATTGGCAGTAGGGATACCATTAGAACTAATGCATGTAAAAGAAATAATTGAAGACTATAGAAGTGATACATTCAGGAATATTGAATGCGAATGAAAATGCAAGGTAGAGCAGAAAGTAGAGTTTCTCTAACCCTCTTGTTAAGGCACCTTAAGTGAAGATATTGACCTAGTTTCTAGATAGCCTAGTCCACCCTAACCTAGCGCACCTCATGTACTCTCAACAAGATAAGACCTCAATTTTGAGTTTTTTTTGTCGAATTCAAAGGTTGACCAACTCAAAGTAGTCATGAATTACTCTATGAAGTCAAAAAACAAGTTAGAAGGGTCTTCTAACTTCAGAGCATGGAAGACAAGGATTGGTGTAACATCTTCGGTTTCGAACCCCCATTTTAAATAATGTATGGTTAGAATGTTGAGAGGCCTGAGTGCCAAAAAAATTATTTAAGGGCCAATATGCCCAAGAAATGTAATTTTTTGATCATTAATAATAATAAACACATTGTTCATTGCTAGACGGACAAGGACTAGAGTTATAAGGGGCTATGATTCCACAAGAGAGGGAGCTTGAGGGACTAAGTGTTTATTCCTATATTTTAATTACACTTTTTTTTTGTCCAGGGGAGGGGATCGATTATGTGAGCTTCTTGGGGAAGACCAGGAGGTTCTTTTTTCCCGACGAGGGTACTTAAACCCGCCTCTAGTCAGATGGGGGGTTGGACTGATGACTTGTTCATTTTTTTTCCCATTCACTCACTCATTCTTTCCTCACACACTCCCATGCACCCCCTGACTCGTCCATTGATCCCTCATCATCATGCATCTTGTCTTGGAAAAAGAAACATAGATACTGAAGAACTTAGCAACAAGATAATTGGCTATAGTGGTCACTGGTGTGATCCAGCTGTGACCTAGGGCCTTCATGTCTGAAATGCATTGGCCTATACCCTGTTTTTGTCACAACTACAAGTCCTAAGAGTTCCAGCATTGAGATTCTGGGCCAGCTGTGCTGGAAGCCCTGGAAGGAAGGAGAAGGACTTCCTGAGGGACTGCATGGCAGAGAAGGGTGGAGGTCCATTCTCTTGGGTGGCATAGGCTGGGTAGAAGAGAGTTGGGTACTTTGATTATTGTGGGTTCTTGGAAACCCATGAGAGATTGAGAGATTGGGAGTTGACTGGTTTGGGAACCCAATTACACTCTGGAACCGTCCTTGTGGATTCATAGCCCTGGCTTGGGGGTGACACTACTATTGAGATTTGGAGTATTGGTGTCTACGGTTGGGTGTAACTTCCTTGGTCTGCAGCTAGTTGGTGTCACCTTATATAAAGATAAGTTCTCTATGTTGTTATTATTATTATCTGTGTATCAATGTATTCCGCTGTTTAATTATTTATCATTAACTGAATCTTTAGAACATGCATGCTTGCCAAATATTACTATGCATGTCGTTAATTTTTTTGTCTTATGTATCCTTAATAAAAAAATAAGGTATCAACATGAGAAAGAATTCCAAGGGTGGGCTTGCAGGTAGCATACCCTACCTATGGGTGGTTGGGTATGTTACACATTGGTATTAGAGATTCTGGTTGAAACATCAGCCCGGTATGGGCTAGATCTATAGGTCAGAGTCTCGTGGTCGAGATCAAACTCTGACCGTGAAGTTGAGAAGCTCAGGAGGAGTGGTGTTGCAAAATCTACGCAGGAGATAGAACCTTATAGACCCGTGGTAAGGAGCTCGAGGGATCATTACCATCCCCTTTCGAACCCAGGAGCGATCACCACTGTAGGATTAGGATAGATCCAGGATCATTGGATCGGAGGACAGAGGAAAAAGGGTCATCTGATGAACAAGAATCAGGGGATAAGGTCACAATCATCAGATCCCATTGGAGAGTGATATCAACGGATAGGAAGCATTCCGGGGAGTCAAGTTTCATGGGAGATAATTTCCCAAGATGGTCCCGCAATTCAAACCACGGTTTCCCTTGAGGGGTTACATGTCAATGTCAAGAGAATTGCGGGGCGAAAAGTGGCTTACTCCAAACCGTCGATGCATGCCCCCACAAATTGGAAAGGTATGCACTGATGTGATAGGTTAAGGCTCGAGTGATGAACCCCCGAAGAGTAGAAGAGTCATAGACCCAAAGTAAATTTCTACTATCAGAGCGTCTGAAGTAGATCCTGACCGTCTATCGCCAAGAGGTTACGTGTCAGCAGATTAGTAACTCTGGAGGAATCCGTTCGAGAGGTTTTTTAGTGGAGATTTGAGACTCCTGAAGCCTTGAGATCCAGAGATCCGAAGAAAACCTAGACCGTATGATCATCTGATAGGATCTCAGCCATTGATATTCCAAGAGCCACGCATCACCAGATCCATGGCTTTAGATAAAATTCAGTGGGGCCAGATGATTTTTAAATCTAATATTTTCGAAGTCCAAAGTCCCAAAGGAATAATAGACGTCGATCCGTGGGAGACACGTTTCAAAAGATCGTGAGCCCTAGATAAAAAAAAATTCAAGGGAAATGGTTGAAGTTTGAGATCTTTGAATTCCAGAGCCTCGAAGTAAAACATAGCCATCATATTGAGGAGGATACATGGAGTAGATTCATGGAATCCAGGTGAATACCCGAAGTGAATCTTGGTTGTTCGATCTAGGAGGACACCTGGCAACAGATTGACTAGTTCGAGAATTTAGAGTTTGGGAGAATTGGAAGTGTGCTAGTTTGAAAAATCTCGAAGACATGAAGCTCGAAGAGGCAAAGTGATTGGGAACGATGATGTCACCTAGGGGTGATGTGGACCTTGGAATCCCCAAAGTGACGTGTCTTGCAGACGTAACCTGGGATGAAATGGAAACATGGAAGGTGTGCCACATGTCAGTAATATTTGAGCTTTTGGAATATTGAAAGATTGATTAGAACGTGACACATGTCACCCTCCTGATTAGGTCACTTTTCCTCTTCCATAATTTTTCCACATGGCAACAGATCATGCGGTCCAGAAGACTGGGTGCTCGAGAAGGGAAATATGTGGTAGGCTATGTTGGGTCGAAAACTCTTGAACGCCCGAAGGCTTGAGTATATATCGACCGTCGATTCCAGAAGACATGAATCGAAGGATCGTCGACTGTGGGTAGAAGCACTCTAGGAGAAAGTGTAGGAGGGAAGTTTGAAACTTCCAAAGCCCAAATATCTGAAGCGAGTCACAATCGTTGATTTGTGGGAGGACACACGTCGACAGATCATGAACTACAGGTAAAATAATTCTGGGGGGAGGCAAGCAAGGAAAGTTGAGACTTCCAAAGCGAGGAGTCATGAAGTGGATCTTGATAATTGATTATGAAAAAGGACGAGGACCATTGATCTAGTCCTGGCTAAAATTTCTGAAGTCCTGAAGCTCTGGACAAGTGCTCTTTCAGCTAAGCGTAGGGTCACTTCCTTGGTCATGTGTAGTTTTAGAGATGAGGAAAGGAGGGATAAGGGAATAATTGGTTGTCCTTGAGACAGAAAAATGCCAAGGTTTCTAGTCTTGGTCACCTGGGAGGTGGTTTGAAGAAAGCCCCAGCGCAGGGTGAAACTTTGTGTCAGCCAGGGATAACAGGACACAAATATTTTCAGAGAATGGGGATATGATATCCATAAACAAAAAAAGAGACCTGTAGCATGGTTTGGAAAATTTTGTTATCATATGCGTAATTCTAACAAAATGGTTGCTTGCACATTTAGTAAAAATAAGGGGATTAAGCACATCAACGCAGGATGTGTATTGAGGAAATGGAAGAAGGCGAAGGAGCCTCTAGTCATGAAAAGGAAGCCGAAGGGTAGAATACCAGAGTTGGTAATGCAGAGATAGAGTCCAATGGATGCAAGGAAAAAGGAGAATAAGAAACGTTGATAGAAATGGTAAGAAGATTGAAGATAGAAGTGAAGAGCTACAAAGTAGACAATGAGAGACTAATGAGAGAGAAAAGTCAGATAAATTCTCGAGTGTTGCAGACTTTAAATAAATTGCAGAGGAAAACGAAGAAGGGATCCAACTCAAGACAAGAAGAAGGAGACAACTGTCATTAAATAAGGGTTGATCATGGAAGAGCTAGCTATTCCATAATTTCTAGCAGATCTCGTGGATACCTCTCACCTCCACACTCAAAAATAAAGTTGTATGCATCATATGATCCCGTAAGCAGTCCAGAGGTGTCCCTTGTCAGGCAACAAAGAAGGAAACAAGAGGTAGATAGTTTGCAAGGAGAGATGAGGAAGTTCAAGCCAACTTCCTTCGATGGTGAAATAGAAAGGGAAGATGATTTTGAAGCATGGTTGCTTGGGCTCATGAGATATTTTCAGTTTCATAACTACTCATCAAACCTAGAAGCCAGGATTTCCACCTACCATTTACACAGGAAAATTGCAGTATGGTGGGAACAACTGAAGCAAGTGGAACATGTTAATGAAAGTAGGATCACTTGGAAGCAGTTTAAGAAGTACTTCTAAAAGGAGTACCTCTCAGAGAATTTCTATGACAAGAAAATGCAGGATTGTTTTGAACACAGGTTGGGAAGGATGACTATGGTAGAGTACAAGAAAAATTTCTTGGTATTGTTAAAGTATGTCAAGTTCATTGGTGATGAGAAGGTGAAAATAAATATATTTATAAGTGTATTTCCATCCTTTTATAAGGAAAAGATCAAGTATGATGAACCCAAGACCTTGAATGAGGCTATCAGGAAGGATAAATACATGTATGAGCAAGACCAGGGAAGAGAATCCCTGCAGAAATCTTGGAAGGACAAGAATAATGCGAAGTCATATTAGAGGAGGAAAGGATTCAAAACTCCCCTCAATAGGAATGAGCCTAATAGAAATCATCAAGATCAGTATGCTAAATGGAATTTCAAGAAGGAATATTCCTTGGGAAAAAGGGGAAGACCACCAATCCAATGCTGGGGATGCAAGGAAGATCACATGTACAAGGATTTCCCACACAGAAAGGATAGAGTGAAGACTATGCAAAAAATCCAAGAGGCTACAACACTCGGAGATATGGGAAGAATACATGTATCTTTAAATGATCGACAAGAAGAGTACCAATCCAATATGATCAAGGTGGAAGGTAAGATCATAAATCAGCTTGTTGCTATTTTGATTGATTCATGAGAAAGTCATTGTTACATTGATCATAAGATAGTGGATAGATTACATTTGGATAAAAGTGAACTTAGAAAAACAAGTTTCGTTCAGTTAGCCACTAGAACCAAAAAAAGAATCAATGACATGGTCAGAGGTTGTTCCATAAGTCTCAATGGCGTGAATACTAGTATTGATCTAAATATCATACCATTGGGGTATTATGATGTTCTGATTGGGATGGATTGGTTGGACAAGCATAATATTTCCTAGATTGTCATAACAATACCTTTACATGTCTTGATGGAAATGGAAAACAAAGCACTGTGAAAGGGGTTCCAAGACCCATCTCTATAAGGGAGATTTCATCCTTGTAGATGAAAAGATGTTTTAGAAAAGGATGTCAATTGTATGCAGTTCATGTGGAACAAATAGATAATGCTAAGGGGCCAAGACTTGAATATTTATCAGTGCTATAGGAATTTGAAGATTTATTCCAAGAAATACCCAGATTGCCACCAAGAAGGGAGATAGATTTCTCAATTGATTTAGTGCCAGGAGTTGCCCTGGTGTCAAAAATGGCTTACAGAATGAGCACACCAGAGCTAAAATAATTACAAATACAGTTGGAGGAATTGTTGAAGAAAGGGTACATATGTCCAAGTGTTTCACCTTGGGGAGAACCAATAATTTTTGTCAAAAATAAGGATGGAACCTTGAGGCTGTGTATTGACTTCCGACAGCTGAACAAGTACACTATAAAGAAAAAGTATCTGTTACCCTGAATTGATGACCTCTTTGATCCGCTAAGAGGAGAAAATATATTTTCAAAGATTGACATGAGGGAAGGATACCATCAGGTAAGAATCAAGGAAGAAGACATTCATAAGACAACCTTTAGGACCAGGTATGGGCATTATGAATTTGTAGTGGTGCCTTTTGGACTGACCAATGCACCAACTGTATTCATGTGCTTAATGAATGTCATATTCATAAATTATATAGACAAGTTTGTCACGGTATTCCTGGATGACATACTTATGTATTCTAAGTCTCAAGAGGAGCATGAACATCACTTAAGACTGGTGTTGCAAATACTGAGAGAACATCATTTTTATGCCAAGTTGAGTAAGTGTTATTTTTATCAAAAGCAGATCCATTAATTGGGACACATTATTTCAGAGCAGGGCATAGTAGTAGATCCAAAGAATATTGAAGCCATTAGAGGATGGCCAACACCTCAAAATATGTCAGACATCAGATATTTTATGGGATTAGCTGGCTACTATAGAAGGTTCATAGTAGGGTTCTCTAATATTTTTCATCCCATCACTTCTTTGCAAAAGAAGGGAACTAAATTTGAATGGACACTCCAGTGTGAAAATAATTTTAATATGTTAAAGGAATTACTTACGAGTGCACCTGTATTGAAGATTGTTGACCCAAATGAAAGTTTTGTGGTATGTACAGATGCTTGTAAGGAAGCACTTGGGGGAGTCCTCACGCAAAATGGACATGTCATTGGATATGAGTCTAGAAATCTTAAGGAACATGAGAGGAACTGTGCCACCCATGACTTGGAACTTGCTGCCATCGTTCACGCCTTGAGGATGTGGAGGCACTATCTCATGGGGAATAAATTTGAATTAAGGACAGACCACATTGGCCTAAATTATCTTTTTGAACAACCAACCTTGAATGCCAGGAAAAAAAGTTGGTTGGAATTTTTAAGTGAATATGACTTCGATATCAATCATATCAAGGGAAAGGAGAATAAAGTTGACGATGCAGTTAGTAGGAGAGTGCATCTCATGCATGCTACTGCTATTAGTATGCATAAGTTGGACTTGAAGAGAAGAATTTTAGATGGTCTTGTTACAGATCAACATTACCTATAGTTAAAGGAAAACTTACAGCAAGGAGATGTAGAACATAAAATAAAGGAGTACGAGATAAAGGAGGATGGATTACTCATGCATAAAAATAGAATCTATGTTCCTAGTTCCATAGGACTGAGGAATTTGGTACTGAAGGAAATGCATGATGTTCCTTATGCTAGGCCTCCCGGTTACCAAAAAAAAATTACAGCAGTAAGAAGCCAGTTCTTTTGGACGGGAATGAAGAAAGACATTGTTGATTACATCGCTTGATGTATGGATTGTCAGAAAGTGAAGGCTGAGAATAGGCACCCAACAGGTTTGCTGCAACCATTGCCAATTCCAGAAAATAAATGGGAAGTGATCACCATGGATTTAATCACAGGATTACCCAGAATGAATAAACAACATGATTCAATCATGGTGGTGTTTGACAAGTTAACAAAGGTTGCTCATTTTGTGCCTGTGAAGACAACACATACAATAGCTAATATTGCAGAAATTTTCATGAAGGAAATTGCTAGATTACATGGGATACCTAGAGAAATCATCTCGGACAGAGATACGAAGTTTACCTCCAATTTTTGGAGGGGATTATTTAAGGGATTTGACACAAATCTAAACTTTATCACAACATACCATCCCCAAACATATGGGAAAATAGAGAGAGTCAATCGAATAATTGAAGACATGCTGAGAATGTATGTGATGGATAAGCCTCTAAGTGGGAATATTACTTACACTTGGTTGAGTTTGGATATAACAATGGGTATCGAGTTTCATTGAGAATGAACCCATTTGAAGCCTTGTATGGTAGGAAATGAAATAATCCAGTGAGTTGGGACAACCTAGCTGACAAAGTGGTACTTGGGTCAGAGTTGTTGAAGGACATGGAAGACGAGATGGTTAAGATCAAGAATAATTTAAAGGCATCTCAAGATAGACAAACAGTTTATGCAAACAAGAACATGACAGTTAGATAATTTAAGGTAGGGGAGCATGTACTTTTGAAAGTGAAGCCCAAGAAAAGATCTTTGAAATTAGGTAGTTGTACAAAGATGGCAGCCATATGCTATGGTCCATTTGAAATATTGGATAGAATAGGGTCGATTGCATACATGCTTGCATGGCCTGCTTCCATGAATGTGCATAATTTATTTCATATATATTTACTAAAGAAATATGTACATGATTCTAACCATGTTATTGTTTGGCATCTGATTCAGGTAGAGACATAGGGAGACTTTCAGGTTCAGTCGGTGTGGGTATTGGATAGAAAAGTCAAAATGCTACAGAATCAAGTTATAGAACTGGTAAAAGTTTAGTGGACCTACTATGGTCCTGAAGATGCTACCTGGGAGAATGAATATGCCATGTGGGTAGACTACCTGCAGCTCTTTGAATAAATTTTAGATTTTGATCTCTATTTTGTATAAGCACTGAAGGTAGTGCCAAAATAAGGAGGAGGGAATGTTACATCCCAGTTTTTGAACCCCCATTTTAAATAATGTGTGGTTACAATGCTGAGAGGCCTGAGTGCCCAAACAATTATTAAAGGGACAATATGCTCAAGAAATGTAATGTTTTGATCATTAATAATAATAAACACATCGTTGGCTGCTAAACGAACAAGGACTAGAGTTATAGGGGGCTATGATTCCACAATAGAGGGAGATTGAGGGACTAAGTGTTTATTCCTATAATTTAATTACCCTTTTTTTTGTCCAAGGGAGGGGATCGATTACATGAGCTTTTTGGGGAAGGCCATGAGGTTCTTATTTCCCCACGAGGTTACTTAAACCCACCTCTAGTCTGATGGGGGGGTGGATTGATGACTTGTTCACTATTTTTCCTGTTCACTCATTCATTATTCCCTCACACAGTCCGATGCATGCACTCCCATGCACCCCCTGACTCATCCATTGATCCCTCATCATCCTGCATCTTGTCTTGGAAAAGGAAACAAATATACTGAAGAACTTACCCACATGATAGTTGGTTGTAGTGGTCGTTGGTGTGATCCATCCATGACCTGGGGCCTACATGTCTGAAATGCGTTGGCCTATACCCTGTTTTGATCACAACTGCGAGTCCTGAGAGTTCCAACATCGATATTCTCGACCAGATGTGTTGGAAGCCCTGGCAGGAAGGAGAAGGAATCCCTAAGGGACTACGTGGTAGAGAAGGGTGGAGGTCCATTCTCTCGGGTGGCATAGGTTGGATATAAGAGAGATGAGTACTTGGATTGTTTTGGGTGCTGGGAAACCTGCGAGAGATTAATAGCTTGAGATCTTACTAGTTTGGGAACCCAATTACACTCTGGAACCGTCCTTGTGGATTCATAGCCCTGGCTCGGGGTTGACACTATTTTTGATATTTGGAGCAGTGATTTTTATGGTTGGGTGGAACGTCCTTGGCCTGCAGCCAGTTGGTGTCACCTTATATAAATATAAGTTCTCTATGTTGTTATTATTATTATCTGTGTATGAATGTATTCCATTGTGTAATTATTTATCGTTAACTGAATCTTTAGAACATGCATGCTTGTTAGATATTATTGTGCATGTCATTAATTATGTTGTCTTATGCATCCTTAATTAAAAAATAAGGTATCATCATGAGAAATAAGTCCAAGGGCGGGCTTGCAGGTAGCATACCCGACCTTTGGGTGGCTAGGTATGTTACAATTGGCCTCATCCTTGCCAATAATAAAGTGTTGGATATCGTGAAAGGAAATATCGTGGAAAATATAAAGAACCTCACAATGTTGTAGTTATGGAGAAGTTCAAAGACAATGACATCAATTCCATGAGTATCATAGTGGACTCTGTAAAAGACCATTTGATACCCTACATCTCTCATCTTGACTCATGTAAGAAAATGTACAATGCCCTAACTAACCTCTTCTCAATCAGAAACATTGGACAAGTAATGAGTCTGAAGAATGAACTCTGTGACATAAAAATGAATGATGATGACAACATAACATCATAGCTAATGAGAATATCTTAGTTAAGAGATCAACTACAAGTTATTGAATAAATCATTTCAGAGAAGGAAATGGTAAATATAGTACTCAATGGTATTCCCAAGACATGGGATGCATTTTCCTCATGCATGAACACAAGAAAGGAGTATCCCACATTTGAATAAATTTCGACTTGTTCACAAGAAGAGTCAAGGATTAACGCAAAAGAGAAATCACAAAAGAAATACAATGATCAAGCTTTCACAACAAAGTTCAAGAATTTCAGGAATAAGAAGAAGTTTGTCTCAAGGAAGAAACCAAATAAATAAAAGGATATGTCAAAGATACAATGCTTCAACTGTCAAAAATATGGTCACTACAAGAACCGCTATACTGATTTAAAGAAAAGGAAGGAAACATACGAAGCAACAATTGTCGAAGAAAGGGAAACCTGAAAGAAAGTCAAGCAGGATAAAACAAACTTCTTCTTCTAAGTCAAGGTAACAATATTCTTTAAAGCTCCTGTATACATCATGTTCCTATACATATCATTTATATCTATTTCTTAGAAGAAAACATGTTCAAGGGAAACAATACCTATGGAAGAATAAAAGGATAAGGATTGCTATTACAATGACTACAAGTCAAGAAATAGACATGAAAATATGAAGTGTGTTGACAATCTTTGGTAACAATTCCTATGGAAGCTATTATATAAGTAACAACTGCCAGATAAGATGAATGTAGAATCAAACTTGAAGAGACCCAGAAGAATTCAAAACAAAGGAAATTAGAAAAAAAGACTTGTGACACCTTGCAGAAGGCAATAAGAATGCAAACGAAAGCATAGACTATCATAGATGGAGGGATATGATTAAACAATTCCAAAAGAAGAGAATGCATTCATTCATGAAGTAGGGATTAGGAGGGATATAATCCTAAATAATATGATCCATTAACGATTATGGATTATGAATTATTTATCCATGTTCCCATTGAAAGTAGAAGCCATGAAAAATAGCACATGTTCAGTTTGATTTTAGAAGAAGTCTTCTTTGAAAAGAAGCCTTAAAGTATCCTTGGTTGTCCATATACATCCATGATCCTATGATGAAAGGAAGAATTTGGAATATTCAGTGCATGGAATCTATAGAAGAATCCATTGTCCCAAGAGATAAAGAGAAACATGAGGAAGAACATGAAGATTCCAAGAAATAAAGAAAAAGCCAGAGAAACTAGTTATTATACCGAGAATCACAAAAGACTACCAACTTGGTTTGAACTCACTAAGAAGAAATCGAACAGAAGAAATGGAAATTATGATAAAGAACAGTGTGAAAAATAATTATGAATGGAAGCATTGCAAGGTTCATAGGTTCTTCCAGAAGGAGGGAGAAGACTATGACAACAAATTGTTCCAGATATACCTCTTGTAGTATCCATGGATTGGAATTTACATGTAAAGATTGTTCTTCCTAGTAAATAAAGTGAGAAAGAATATTATAGCAGAAAGAGATCCATGTATGCAGATATAAGAAGACCTTGTATGGATTCAAAGAACTTGATGTAGAGTATCTCATATACAACATAAGCGTGGTGAAAAATTTCTATGACAGAGATAGTATATCAAAATAATTACTCAGAAGTCTGGGATGATGGATTGCTAATCCATGGAAAACTATCATGATGACAAAAGAAGTGTTGCTTGGATATGTTTCAATTTTATCCTTTCCACGATGTCATGAGCTAGCAGGAAATAGAAGTGTTGAATTCAACCATGATATATTGTAATGATCAGAGCTATATGAAGCCTTCAGAGAAAACCAATGTTCCATGATAGACCAAAGTACATTGAGATAAAGAATTACATTATCCGTGATGAAGTCCAGAAAAGAGAAGTGGTTCTCCAATATATCTCCTCAGATGAGCAGATAAAAATTATTTTGGTAAAGCCTCTTTCCAAGATGAAAACGTTTGCGTATTTAAGAAACAAGCTGGGGCTCATGGAGAGGAATTCCTTATTGAAAAAGGAAGAGATTACTCCCAGGTTGATAGGGAGAACTGATGTGTTATTGATTTATGGAAAGTCATTTTTAAGTTTGAAAAATGGTCCAGGATGAGTAGTTCCTTTCTAGTTTGGAAAGTGGTTGGAGATTTCTGACGGACGGGCATTTTCCAATTCGGAAAATGTTCCAGATCGAATAGTCATTTTCATAATGAAAATGGTTCGATAGATTGTTGATGTACCATAGAAAGTGATTCCCCTTGTGGCGATTTGTGGGGGAATGGTCTAGGAAAATCATTCTTCTTGGAAGTCACTCTGAGTAGTGGTCAAGTAGAATGGTCCACCTCGTCGAGCAGTCAATCTTTCAAAGTTCACAGTTGTGAACAATTTCAAAGAATGGTCTGTTTTGGAGGTTGGTGCAGGATAGTCATTTTCATTAGGAAATGGTCAGTACAGTCATTCCCTAGGGAAAAATCATTCTATCTAGGTTTCACTATGATTAGTGTTGGAGGAATGGCCCAGTTAGGTGAATGGTCCAGGCTCATAAATCAGGGACAATTATTCTTCTATGCTTGAGAAGAATAGTCCAAATATCCCATGGATGATGTTTTACATTCTGAAGAAATAAGATCTTCCATATCTCACAGATGTGAGTGGAAGAATGGCCTATATGACTTAGTTTATATCATGATATTGTTTTATGCAAGTTGATATCAGATGATATGATTTCTATGGAGACTGTATGTCTCTGGACAATAGATGTATGCTACCGTGGTGCATGTGTTCCACTGGTTGTGACTATGTGTCACTGATGAAGTAGATGTGTGCTACTTGGTGTGGTTGTGTACCATTGGATAGTAGTTGTGTAATACTATGGACAAACGCAGTTGTGATATATTGAATGACATTGTTCTGATTGCCATGTAAGACTATCAAGAGTGTTGAAAATGATTATTAGCTATATGGATATTCAGTGTACTGATGGGAAGACTTTCTCCAGACGAAAAATGGTCCAAGACATTTATTATTCTAGGACGTATATATGGATTAGAAGAATAGTCCTTGCATCCCATGGCATGTCTTCCGACATCTATTGGAATAGTTATTCTTCTAGGACATATTCCTGGATTAGAAGAATGGTTATTGTATCACCCTATGGAATGAGTGACTTATTCAACATCATGCATGATTACTCATATGGAGTATGGATTTGAGATATGATACAGTTGATACTATCATATGATACTGATAGTGATGATGGTGCTCGTAATATAATCATGAGATAGCCTGTATGGCTATGATGATGTTGTTGATTGAATGATATGTTTTTTCTCAAGACCATTTCTTTCAATACCTCCCTAGCTAGGAGGCAGTGTTGATATTATGGTAGTTGTGGGAGGTATTAACCTCCACATGTAACCCTGACAAGAATAGAATATTTCAGGAAGCAAGAAGAAGCCCTAAATCATTGGAGATAACCCTATAAGACAAGTCAACTAAAGGAAATATTTAATATTGAGTTTTTAGCCTCCAAAATGAGAAGTCGACCTAGAAAACTAAGAAGGACCAATGTAAATATAGGATGCCAAAGATCATTTGATAAACACAACTCAAAACAACAAAAAATTAAGAGTGTGCACTGCAAAAATTTAGTAAGTGTGCAAGTCTGGAGAGTAGTTGCAGTTGCAGCTACTACAACTTGTATTTTCGGTTTAGGCTTGGAATTTCTCTTGTTTATGGTTTGGACTTTCTTCCTTTTGTGCTAGCTCTGGAGAGAGGTCCGATGCATTGATTGGATATTAGGCCTATGGTTTTATTCTGAAATTATTCTCTATAAAGGTTAAGGTGCCTGGGGGTGGCTTCAGCTTATGGTTGGGTGACAATATTGATATATTTTCTATGGTTAAACGAGCACAACTATTATTTCTAACACTTCGGGGAGTGCCACACATGACTCTTGGACACCCCTGCATTAGTATATCATGTCTTAATCTATTTTGGTGACCCCTGGTGGGTGGTGATGATTTTTCATAGGGATGATGTTTCTCAATATGGTGGCATTGACTAACCTACCAATGTTTCCTTAATCCTACGCATCTCATATGTTTTATCAATAGGCTTGGAGGGACTGAACAAGAAAAAATTATTTCTACCAAAGAATGTTGAGTTTATAGATCTATCTTTCTCGCATCCCATTGTTTCTTGGTGGGCCAACGTCTTTCACAGGAACACATGTATTGGTGGATGTCTACCCATTTCTTGAACCTTTCTCAGATGGACTCTTCCACAACTACTGATTCACGAAGATATGTCTTATACCCTTACCACCACTACACGAGTATGCATATTAATATGGTATCAAGGGTGTGTACCCGAGGAATAGGGGAATATGCTGCATCCAGACAATGAAAGTATTGACATTATCCATCCCATCAAATCAACAGAGCCAAAATTCATCTTCATGCATAGCAGTGGTAATGCTTACACATCACCTTTTAGAGACTTTATACATTTTATGTTACCACCTCTCCATGGAATCCTTTGAATCAATATCATATGAATTCACATGTCTCCAACTCAAATCCCCATCTGTCAAGGGATTGATGTAGTCTTCCTTGCACCCCGTGATCTGGTATATATTTTCAATGACAGAGTTCTATGCATCCACATTCACTGGCTTATTGTACATGTCACCATCATTTGGATCTAATGGCACGATCACATGTAGGGTGTCTGTCTCTAAAGACATCTATATCTTCCTCATATTCAAATCAACATTTTTTTCAAAGTCCTAATCAATTCCAAGTAGGGAAGGGAATGGATCAAAGTCATATTATATTCACAATCAACCAATCTTGTATTTCCTCCTGAGATGGATACAACCTCATTCTCTGCCTTCATCATTCAATACAAAACCTTCAGGTCCTAGAAACAAAAATGTTTGTTGGCCCGCTTGCGTGCATCCTCCTTAATGTTGGGGGGTGGATGAACTAGGGTTAATCCAAAGTTGTAACATCACTCTCTTGTGCACACTGAGAGAACTTATTATTTGAGGACACTTTCTTGCAAGTGATCCAGGTCGTTATACTATTGGATATTTTGATTATGATTATGAGACATTGTGGATTTTATGTTATGTTATTTTTGTTGTATTTACATCGACATGTGTTATTGATGGGTTCTCCTGAGTTTGCAGGACTCTGGATGTTGAGGATTCCGAGGCATCGATGAAACTCCATGGACTCCAGCTCGTGTCAGGGAGTGGACTGTTAGGGTTTGAATGTTGTTGATGTGATATATGTACATATGATTAGATGCTATGATGTTGATTATTATTGATGACATGATTCATTGATGGATGTAGGCTGGCAATAAATTACTGACCAGACTCACATTTGGAGTAGAGAGGTCATGCACAACATACAAAGAAATTGAGGGAGAGGTGTGGCAGTAGCCCTTCCACAACCTACTAGCACTCCTGTTGTGGCTTGAACTGTAGGTTAACGATTACCTAGTTCGAGATACCGACGATGCCGTGAGGGAAGACTGTGATAGTCACTCACGATGATTCTAAGGGGTGCAAAATAAGGCAGGGTCATTATTTATTAGAGGCCCTTAGTCTCCCACAAGATCACCTGACAGAGTATTGACTCCAGGGGTTTGACGTCTACCAAATTCAGTCAAGAGGCGAGTGGAACCCTTGGAGCATGTAGTGCATATTGAAGGGAATGTCATGCAAAGAAAATGGAAAGAGGTGAGTGTAACCTTTGGATCATGTAGTGCGTCCTAAAGGGAACATCGTGATTTTAACTGGTAAGTTAATAAACCTAGTTCCTAGAAAACTATGCCTCCTTAGGACCCGGTCGTCCTTAAAATGAATGATGTGATAAGTACAATTTAATAACTAAATTTTCCCTTAAGAACTGTCGCCAAGCCTAGTGAATTTAAAACCTAGGTCTGATTAGAAGCTTTGAACACAAATAAAACAAATTAGACATATAACGGGAAGGGGGTAAAGAAAATTCAATCATTAATAATTGAAGTGGAAATTTTAATAAAGGTTTAGTTAATAAAATGGGTATTGGTTGTTTTTGTTTAAACTTGCTAATTCTAAACTTAGTTATAAAAACGGGAAACTTTAAGAAAAATGGAAACTTAAATAAAAGGGGGAAACCTAAGGAAAAGGGGAAACTTAAAGAAAAATGGGAATGTCTAACTTAGTAAGGAATCTAGCCTTTGAAACTTTATATTTATGAACTCAACTAGGATTTAAGTAAGACATAATTCATTTAAGAATTGTAAGGGAATAATGGGACACCGATGAGCATTTTTAGGAACGCTTTTAGGTGGGTGAGGGAAATAGACAAATTTAATTAATTAATAAATTGATTTTCTGGTGCAACTAGGGGATCGATCAACATGTGTGAGGGAGAGGTCTTTCCTAATTAAATAAATGCAAAAGGAATCTAATGAGAGTTTTAGAAACTAATGAATAAGAAACTCTATAAAAAGGATGGCGGAGGAGGAGTATGGATCACATCTGGCTTGCGTAACGTTACACTGCTGAAATTTCATCTTGACTAAACTTTCTCTTGTGGGAGTTGAGATACCCAGGCAAGCTGCATGATTCGATCATGGTGGTGGTGGATAGTCTTACAAAATCTTCCCATTTTATTCCACTGAAAACTACTCACAAGGTAGCAGATGTTCCTGATATTTTCATGAAGGAAGTGGCACGATTGGACAAACTTCCTAAACCAATCGTGTCCGACAAAGATCTGAAATTCACCTCAAATTTCTAGAAATGATTCAAAACGAATCTGAACTTTAGTACAACTTATCATCCTAAGTCTTATGGACAAACATAGAGAGTTAACAAAGTGATATAATACATACTGAGAATGTATGTGATGGACAAACCATCAAAATGGGAAGACTACCTACACTTGGTAGAATTCCCTTACAACAATGGGTATCAAGCATCATTGAAGATGATCCCATTTGAAGCACTTTATGGAAGAAAGTGAAATACTCCAGTGAGTTGGGATAATCCAACTGATAGGACAGTAGTTGGGCCAGAGTTGCTCAAGGAGATGGAGGACCAAATTATAAAAATTAAGCAGAATTTGAAAGCTGCCCAAGACATGTAGAAAAGTTATGCTGATAAGAATAGAACCCACAGAGAGTTCAAAGTGGGTGATCATGTTTTCCTAAATGTGAAAGCTAACAGGAGTTACCTAAAGATGGGAAGCTGCGCCAAGTTGACAGCGAGATATTGTGGGCCATTTGAAATCCTAGAAAGGATTGGGCCAGTTGCATATATGCTTGCATTACCTGCATCCATGCCTGTACATAATGTGTTTCATGTTTCATTACTTAAGAAATATATACCTCATGCTAATCATGTTATCGATTGGAATGTCATTCAGGTGGAGAAAGAAGGTGTCCTGCAAGTGCATCTTGTGTGCATATTGGACAGGAAAAGAAAACAACTCTAGAATCGAGCTATAGGGTGTGTAAAGGTCCAGTGGACCTGGTACGGTCATGAGGACACGACATGGGAGCATGAAGATACTGTGCGGGCATAATACTCGCATCTTTTTGAAGATTTTGGAAATCTTACAAATACTGTGTGAAAATTGCACTAAGGATAGTGCAAAAATAATGGGAGGGGATTGTAATGTCCCCAAGGCCTAGCCTTTTTGTAAATCATGTTTACAAATTTTAAAGCTTGTTTATGAACTGTAATTCAAGTTTATTAGGCTGGTGAGTTGAGTTTTGATAAGATGAGAGGCTTATGTATGTATTAGGCCAGAGAGCCTAAGTATCAAAGGCCAAGAGCATGTTGTTGTAAATGTAACTATGCACTTTGTTAATAAAATATAAACACCGCTATGTGTAGACCGACCACGAAGAAAGAGTGATGGGGGACTAAGTCTCCATAAGGCTGGGTAGGGAGAGGAGGCTAAGTGTTGGGCATAGGGGGGGGTCTAAGCTAGGGGGATTACCTCTAAAGGGGATAATAATAATAATTATTTTCCTAAAAATATTAAAGTGAGCATTGTCCGGGTGTGGTCCCAAGTGCTGGGAAAGGAACGTATGCATCTGGAGAGCATGCAGCTCCAGGGAAACAGGTGTTGACCTGGGCTCATGCAAATAAAATTGGAAAAGCCAAACCTCGGGGGGGGGTTGGCTCCTCATTCTGTCTTACTTTGTCGAGAAGACTCATGTGATGTTGGGCGTTTGATCTGGGATACCCTCACGTAGCTTTGAAAACCAGAGAACCAATATTTCTTCCTAAAAGCTGAAACATCCTTCGTCTGATTCCATTTTTAGTATGAGTCTGTCCTTGGCATACTTATACATCATTGAGAGAACTAGTTGGGAGGGAAAGGTAGACCTGTGAGTTCGTGAACCCAGTCTATCTGCCTTTATAGAGCTAAATCTGTACCCGAACTTTCTGTGGGTTGCCTCTTTTTGTTCTCCTAAGTGAAATTGTGTTGTTGTTATCCTCATTGTGAGGGAATTGAGTCGGAAGGGGTTGAAGAACTAGGCTGCGAGGCCATGGTTGAAGAGTTAGGTTTGTAGGCCTGTGAGCGACTCTCTCTGGGTGAGAGAGTGCATAGATGAATGAGAGACCTCTTGGAAGGAGCCCTGTAGCTGCCAAAGAGCTTAGAGATTTCAGGTCTGGTCTGTTGTTGAATCCCAAGGCAAGGTAGGTTCATAGCCGAAGGACTGTCTAGGTGACAGT
This sequence comes from Picea engelmannii, assembly GCA_009831015.1. Lineage (NCBI taxonomy): Eukaryota > Viridiplantae > Streptophyta > Pinopsida > Pinales > Pinaceae > Picea > Picea engelmannii. The sequence continues at coordinate 523,134 of ML787352.1, read as the reverse complement.
GAAGGTGTATACTGGGACATGCATGTGGGGAAGGAGAGTCTGTGAGCAGTGGGCATAAGTGGATCCTAGGAGAGAATCCTCCCTCTTTTACTGTGTGTTTTCCTGTAAACTGTGCCTAGCCTAGGATTCCTTGCCCGGTGGAGCTTAGTCCCAGCTCGGGGGTGACCTACCATTGAGAGTGATGAGTTGCGTGGTCTAAGGCTCGGAGGTTCGTGGAAGGTCTGCACTTAGTTGGTGACGTGTGACAGATTCAAAGATAAGTGTCCCTATGTTTTTTAATTTTTTAATTAATTAAATTGCATACTTGTGATTCTTGCAATGTTATCACGTATTCTGCTATAATCATGAACTATTGTTATTTCCATGAATTCTGAAATGCTAGCAGTAATTCTGTACTTAACTGTAATTAAGAATTTTAAATTCATTAGAATGAATAATTTGTTACAGAAGTGTTTTCCGCATAGTAGCGTTGGCCCAACCCGTGAGAGTGGTGGTCGAGGATGTTACACATATGACATCTTCTTGATTTTTGGCCTGCATAGTAGAACATAGACCGGCGTGCATAGTAGGACTCAAGTTAGCGCTAACAACTTATGTCATCTACTATCTAGATTTTGGTGTGCACACAAAACTATGGTTCACGCACAACTATGTTTGTGCACACACAAAATCGTTATCCAAAAAGTTTTCATCTTATCCAAACATCATCGAAGTTGTTAAGTCAAGGTGAAATCATAAATCAATAGAGATAGGCATGGGTATTCTAATTAATCCATGTGATTTGTCATTTTTATTATCCATTTAGATTCATTTAACTCATCAATGGGGGTATTAAAATATGTAACTAAGATAACTTCAAAATCAGAAATTGGTTGTTTAGATAGAATATTCTCGAAAAAATAGATAGTTAAAAATGGCTTTGAAAATAGACTTTCAATGTCAAAGCTATCTTGTCTTTAACGAAGACAAAAGTTAACAAAAATGTCACATGGAAAGTAGAGGTCAACGAACATGGTGGTGGAAGCAAAAATGGTGTTACCAAGTGAACAATCAATTCTCATCATTCTATAAATTTGCCTATAAACTTAAACTTTTCTTCCCATTAATCTTTAATAAGATGTTCAACATGTATAAAAAAATCTAGTCACACCCAATTGGATATGTGATTTATTAAAGGTAGGTGGTGAAAAAAAACATAAATAAAAAGGATCTAAACGATGTTTGATGTTTAATTTTAAAAATAA
>ML787352.1:487260-521790 GCA_009831015.1 Picea engelmannii | reverse complement strand
ATGGTGATATAAATAAGGTAAGAATTTACATAACTAATTATTTGGCATAAGCATAAGAAAAAAATAAGCATAAGCATCTTTTTTCAAGCATATTTATCTTTATACATAACTAATTATCACATTTAGATGGTGATATGAATAAGAATTTCAAGTTATTTGGCATCATTCTAGAGTAAAAAATAAGTAAATGGGCATAAGAAAAAAAAATTAGGGATTCTTATCAAGTTGGTTCTTGATCTAAAAATTGAACGATTGACCACTTGGTAACTCTTAGAGTTGTTTCTAAGAAAGGGTGAGGGAAGGATAATAGTAGCTAGATTTTCTTTCCCACTTTTTCCAAAGATTTTGATGTAGTCCTTTGAATTAAACTTTGAAAGAGAATGGAGAATGTAAGAATTCAAGTTGAGTTTAAAGAAACAATTTTAGGTCATTGTAGAATTGATTTTTCCATACAGTCTAGTTGAATTAAAGCCACAAAGCGGTTTTTGAGACGGGTTTTGACACTATATAGGGCGACTGCGACTCTGGATAATTTGGCCACGGGTGGCCAGTCCTGTGGACAAGCCGTGGGTAAGCCCACGACTTGGCCACAGGGCTGGCCACCCGCGGCCCCCTCACAGTCCAAAAATACAACAATTCACATTTAAAACAAATATTTTAAAACCTATATGACATCAATTGTATAGAAACTTACGACTGCGACTCTGGAGAATTTGGCCGCAGGTGGCCAGCCCTGTGGCCAAGCCGTGGGTATGCCCACGGCTTGGCCATAGGGCTGGCCACCCGCGGCCCCCTCACAGTCCAAAAATACAACAATTCACATTTAAAACAAATATTTTAAAACCTATATGACATCAATTGTATAGAAACTTACGATTTCGACTCTGGAGAATTTGGCCGCAGGTGGCAAGCCCTATGGCCAAGCCGTGGGTATGCCCACGGCTTTGCCACAGGGCTGGCCACCCGCGGCCCCCTCACAGTCCAAAAATACAACAATTCACATTTAAAACAAATATTTTAAAACCTATATGACATCAATTGTATAGAAACTTACGACTGCGACTCTGGAGAATTTGGTCGCGGGTGGCCAGCCCTGTGGCTAAGCCGTGGGTACACCCACGGCTTGGCCACAAGGATGGCCACCCGCGACCCCCTCACAGTCCAAAAATACAACAATTCACATTTAAAACAAATATTTTAAAACCTATATGACATCAATTGTATAGAAACTTACCTATTGCAAACGCAATGACGACCCCTGCGCTCACAACCTCTAGACGACCCCTATGCTCACGACCTCTCAGCGACCTCAGATGCGCTCACGACCCCTGTCCTCACAACCTCCCGGCGACCTCCTCACACAAGAGCTCACGACAACGACAACAAACAACAGCAAACGACAACAAATTTTCTAAAACATTTCAATATCGATGTGTGGTTAATATATAAACAATCTTTTGGCCGAAAGATAGATCGATCGAACAAATTTTCAGCCGAAAAAGGATTGCCGGAAAAAAAATATCCGACCGACCAAATTTGTACATGCAAATCGAGGGGGCATTTATTGCACCGTTCGATTTGACGTCTATTTTTTCGGCCAAAAAATAGATCGTCCGAAAACAATATCTTTTGGTCGAAAAAGATTATTAGTTCGGTCGAAAAAAAGTTTTTCAGAATTTTGGAGACCTGATTGTCATGAAAGTGTAACCCACCTCCTTGATTTCACCCTTAGAACAAAAATTACTCTTGTTACTAAATGCGCAGTCAAATAATCTTTTATTTAACCTGAAGAAGGGTCTGCCATAGCTTTTTTCGACGGGGTTGCAAAAAAAGATAGGTCATCCTGTGGGGCTGGAGGAGTAATAAAAACTACTAATAATATTGTTTACAGATGGCATTATAACTGCGGTGGAGGTACAAATTCTAAGGCTGAATTAATGGGAATCTGGGCTTCCCTTACACTCGCAAACTATCTTGAGATTTACAGGTTACAAACTTTTGGGGACTCTAAAGTGATTATAGAGTGGCTTAATAATAGAGGAAAATTGGACATAAGCATTGTTGAAGGATGGACAAAGCACATAAAAGTATTATGCAAGAAATTCCAGGCCCTTAGTTTTCACCATATTTACAGAGAGTTTAACATGGAGACTGACAAGCTATCGAAAAAAGCATTATTGGGTCTTGAAGGAAGATTGACATACTATTAGTGGGAGCTCGAAGGGGCTGGGAATCTAAAGTATCTGGACATTTACTAAGCTTCACTGCATATCCATGTGTATATATGGGTAAAACTAGACAGTATTATCCAGACAGAATTTGTCAAATCAGTAGTTTTTTGTTTTTTTCACTGTGAAACTTTTGATCTATGTAGTTTTTTTTTATGAAAGATTGGTAAATGTCATGAAAAAGACTATTGATTCAATATAGTCTAGTTTTCTTTTGTATAGCAGTATGTAAAGAAAATTATATTTTTAATATAATTTTGAGCAAATTTAAAGAAAATTATATCTTTAATATAATTTTGGGCAAATTTTCACTTTGAAAAAAAAGCCCCCGATCCACCTACCTTCTTACTTGGAGTGCGGCCTTCTTAAATTCAATTGAATTTTACCAAAAATCTAAATGAAACATTAAATGTTTGAGTCTATCACCAAGATTTGTTTTTGGCTTATTCGCCACATTTTTGGCTTATTCGCCACATAATAAAAATTTGGTGTGGAACTCCATTAATATTTATATCAAAAAAATTATCCAAAAGACTAAAACCTTCGCATTATAATAATTAACATGCCAAGTTTTCATGTTCATTATTGGTTGTTGTTGCTTTCTTTTAGTTGTAAAGCAATGATGAGATTTAAATATAATTATCCTTTGCTTTTAGATTTTCTATGTAAAAAACCTACCGGGTGATAATAAAATGGTTATTACTTTCACGAGGATAGTTGGTGAGCAATTTCTTCTTTTAATATCCACACATATTAGTGTTGTAGAGAATTGCAACCTATAGGACAATACAAATATAACAATTATATAAATCTACAAAGTGTAAATTAACATGTAAAAGTTATCTAGCATAATAACTTATATTTAGTATTTTATTTTACTAGAGATTAAAAAGTAATCATATTATTGGTGTAATGTAAATTAACATGTAAAAGTTATATAGGATAATAACGTATATTTAGTATTTTACTTTACTATATATTAAAAAGTAATCAAAGTTATTGGTGTAATGGTATGATTTAAATCAAAGTTGATTTATTTAAACAGAATTTATTAGTTGAATTTAAGTTATTTTCTTATTCTTATCATTAAATATTTTTAAATGATGTTTTAAATTTTCAATATGTAAATGATAATTTTTTATTTCATTAATATTAAAACAATTTTTTGTTTTAATATGAAAGTGAATTTTTTTTAAGTAAATAAATTTAATTAAACATTAAAATAATTTGATATAATATGAAAAAAAAATAATAAAAAAACAAATGGATAACTTACAACAAACACATAAACAACATGATTAAAAAATTGTTTTATATATTAATAAATTAAAAGTCAAAATAAATCTACATTATTATATTATATATTGATAAATTAAAAGGGTAAATATTCTTATACTATATATTATATTATATCTTCATAAATTATCTTATATAATATTATAAATTAAAAAAATTCATATCATATGATAAAATTTAGAGCATTTAAGAGAAACAAAAAATATTTCCAATTACATTTGCAATATGTTTGTTGTAAAAAATTGCATTTATAATTTGTTTGTCTTACAAAATTGAAAATTATCATCTTATATAACAAAACATTTTTTTTTTTTAAATATTAGATACATAAATGAATGAGATGTTTCTCTTTCACATATATGTATTTCTTCTTTAAGTAATGTGTTTATATATATATATATATATATATATATATATATATATATATATATATATATATATATATATATATATATATAAATGGTTTTATGTAATGTCTTTATATATTTCTTCATATGTGTATATTGTTTTTATGTGTTATATTTATTTTATTTTTATTTGAATTATTTATTTGATTGAAAATCATTTATAGAAAGAATATGATGTTATGCTAAAAATAGATAAAAAGTTAATTGAAGACATATTATAAACTAAATTTGAATATATATGCATAGCTCAATTGGGTTTAGCTTGGATGGTTGTGACTAATGATTGTTATCCTTCCCACTTGGATTTGATTCTCATAATGACATGAATAAAGGTCATAATGAATATGTTATATGTTGGATTCACAATGATGATTCTCTATCACAAAAATAAAAAAATATATAAACCTTGAAGTCATAGTTTTCTTGTTTTATGGTTTTAAATTAAAAGTTTATGTCATGATTAAAGTAACATTAAGATAAAAAAATAAAATTAATTAAAAAGTGTTTTTTTTGTTTTATAACTTTTTAAGTCATGATTGCTATTATTATTATTAATTTTTTTTATTCACCAAATGAGATGATACCAAAACCTATTACTTTTAAATTCCATCATAATTGATTATTTCATTATAAATTTTAAAATAAAATTATACCTTAAATATAATAAACTTAATTATATAAATTAACCTAGAATATAGAAGAGTTATTGAGTCTACTCCATTCTCTATTTTCAAAAGGTACAATTTTTTCACCAACTTGAGAGTTGTTGTAAGTAGTCTTCATCAAAATAATGAACTAATTTCAAATAACATCATTTTACTTGCATTATCTATATGATTTTCATTAACAACATTCGTATGAAAAATTCCCTTAAATTACTTAGACATTTTCATAGTCTTTGAAATCATTAATCAACTAAAAATTCAATTCCTTTTTTATTGTAACCAATTTCTATGACACTTAAAGTTTTACCCAATTTTTTTTAATATACCTTACATAATGATATATTTTTTAGCATTTTATTATATCTTTTAAGATTTTATTTTAAGATAGGTTATTAATGTATGTTGTTGCTAATAGTCTATACTTACACTTTGTATTTTAAAATGCAATATTTTTGGATTGAATGGTGTATGTATGTACTTTTTACTCATATTATAATATGTTGTAAGAAGTTGATTTTGGATTATAGTTTATGGTATGTATCTATGAAAAGAACTTTCTAGTTTTTATACATTCATATACACTTTACAATATTTTTTATTAATGTTACTTTTATGCATTAGAACTCCATATTTTTTATGCCACAGTTTATGTTAGTATACTTTATGTTAGTTTAAAATTTAGCAAAATTTATATTAGTTTACCATTTATTTTTCTAATATGGAATATTATATATTTTACAATATTTTGTAATTAGGTTAGTATTATACAATTTTATTAAAAGTTATGTTTTATAGATTAGTTATAATTTTCAAAACAATTTCTTTAATTTCATTCTTCTTCTTTCCAAATTCATATCTTGTATATTTAATATATATTCATATAAATATGATTAATGTAGTTTCAATTTAGTTATATTTGCTACTTTGCTATAAAATAGATATATTCTTAATTTCATTTTATTTTTATTGGTTTCTCATTAATATTTATGATTTTTTTTTCCCGAAAAAAAAAATTCATATATCAATTTAATATAATTTATTATAATATAAAGAAAAAATACTTTTGTATGTTTTAAAAACATTTTAATTTTTTCTATTAATGTATACATTTATTTAGTAAATCAATAAAAATATAAAAAGCCTATTGGAGCGGGTAGGGTTTCCCTAGCGGATAAAAATATAAGGATCCCATTGGAGCTGCTAGGGTTTCCCCCCGCACAGGCACTCGGCTCTGCTTCTCTCCATGATGACGTGGCTTTCTTCAACGATTTTGGACTGGTACGGGGCCCTTGGCCTGGAGGGGCTCCGGTTTGATGGTGGCTTCGACCTCGTGGGATGCTCTATTTTCCCCCTTCCCTTTTCCTTGTCGGTGATTCTCTACTCGTTGCCTTGTCGGTGGCTCCGTCCCCATGGGCTCCCCGTCTTGCCTTTCGGTTAGGGACAGGATCCCGTGCTCCATTCGTATCGTGTGGCTCTTGGCCTGTATGTGGTTTTTGCTCTCTGATCTAGCAGAGATKCTACTCTCGTGAGATAGGAGGTATTATGCCTCTTGAACGTGAAGGGGCTTTTACGAATCAGTAGATCCTTCATTTGGAGCTTTGGTGGACACATATTGGGTCTGTGGACTTCGGATATGGTGATTGGTGCAACGATTGTTGGGTATTTTACTACTTTTTGGAGGTTGGGTCAGATCTTTGAGGTTCATCTTTTGGGTGTGAAATGTAGATCTGTGGATTTGCACTTTGAGGTCCTTTCTTGAATGTGCAGTTATGATTTATGAGTAAAATTTCAAAWTTTTCCTAGAAAAAAAAATCAATAAAAATATAAATAAAATTTTAATTTAACATAAAAAAAAACATTATGCTAAATTCAAAGAATGAATTTACTTAATTTAATTTAGTGGTAATGGAATAACAAAATCAAAATAAATTTTCTATATTAAACAAGTTTAATTTAATGATTATAAAATAAATAAATTATAATTATTTTCATAATAATAATTGACAAATAATTAAATTTTCATTTAAAATTTTATAACAATAAAAATTAAAAACAATTTTTTAAATAATTTTTCTATATTAAACAAATTTAATTTAATGATTATAAAATAAATAAATTATAATTATTTTTATAATAATAATTGACAAATAATTAAATTTTCATTTAAAATTTTATAACAATAAAAATTAAAAACAATTTTTTTTGTTCTTACCTAGGGATTAACATGTGGCGTAGGCCACCTAGCAAAAGGAAACCTCCATCTCACTAGCTTTGACAAAAATCATTTTCTTTTATTTTTCATTTCATTTATTATTTATTTTTAAAATTAAACATCAAACATCGTTTAGATCCTTTTTATTTATGTTTTTTTTCACCACCTACCTTTAATAAATCACATATCCAATTGGGTGTGACTAGATTTTTTTATACATGTTGAACATCTTATTAAAGATTAATTGGAAGAAAAGTTTAAGTTTATAGGCAAATTTATAGAATGATGAGAATTGATTGTTCACTTGGTAACACCATTTTTGCCTCCACCACCATGTTCGTTGACCTCTACTTTCCATGTGACATTTTTGTTAACTTTTGTCTTCGTTAAAGACAAGATAGCTTTGACATTGAAAGTCTATTTTCAAAGCCATTTTTAACTATCTATTTTTTCGAGAACATTCTATATAAACAACCAATTTCTGATTTTGAAGTTATCTTAGTTACATATTTTAATACCCCCGTTGATGAGTCAAAGGAATCTAAATGGATAATAAAAATGACAAATCACATGGATTAATTAGAATACCCATGCCTATCTCTATTGATTTATGATTTCACCTTGACTTAACAACTTCGATGATGTTTGGATAAGATGGAAACTTTTGGGATAACGATTTTGTGTGTGCACAAACATAGTTGTGCGTGAACCATAGTTTTGTGTGCACACCAAAATCTACATAGTAGATGACATAAGTTGTTAGCGCTAACTTGAGTCCTACTATGCACGCCAGTCTATGTTCTACTATGAAGGCCAAAAATCAAGAAGATATCATATGTGTAACATCCTCGACCACCACTCTCACGGGCCGGGCCAATGCTACTATGCGGAAAACACTTCTGTAACAAATTATTCATTCTAATGAATTTAAAATTCTTAATTACAGTTAAGTACATAATTACTGCTAGCATTTCAGAATTAATGGAAATAACAATAGTTCATGATTATAGTGGAATACATGATAACATTGCAAGAATCACAAGTATGCAATTTAATTAATTAAAAAATTAAAAAACATAGGGACACTTATCTTTGAATCTATCACACGCCACCAACTTAGTGCAGACCTTCCACAAACCTCCCAGTCTTAGACCACGCAGCTCATCACTCTCAGCGGTAGGTCACCCCCGAGCTGGGACTAAGCTCCACTGGGCAAGGAATCCTAGGCTAGGCACAGTTTACAGGAAGACACACAGTAAAAGAGGGAGGATTCTCTCCTAGGATCCACTTATGCCCACTGCTCACAGACTCTCCTTCCCCACATGCCTGTCCCATCCTAGGAGTATACACCGTTACTGTCACCTAGACAGTCCTTCGGCTATGAACCTACCTTGCCTTGGGCTTCAACAACAGACCAGACCTGAAATATCTAAGCTCTATGGCAGCTACAGGGCTCCTTCCAAGAGCTCTCTCATTCCTCTATGCACTCTCTCACCTAGAGAGAGTCGCTCACAGGCCTACAAACCTACCTCTTCAACCATGGCCTCGCAGCCTGGTTCTTCAACCCCTTCCGACTCAATTCCCTCATAGTGAGGATAACAACAACACAATTTCACTTAGGAGAACAAAAAGCGGCAACCCACAGAAAGTTCGGGTACAGATTTAGCTCTACAAAGGCAGATAGACTGGGTTCACGAACTCACAGGTCAACCTTTCCCTCCCGACTAGTTCTCTCAACGGTGTATAAGTATGCCAAGGACAGACGCATACTAAAAATGGAATCAGACGGAGGATGTTTCAGCTTTTAGGAAGAAATCTTGGTTCTCTGGTTTTCAGAGCTACGTGAGGGTATCCTAGATCAAACACCCAACATCATACGAGTCTTCTCGACAGAGTAAGACAGAATGAGGAGCCAACCCCCCCGAGGTTTGGCTTTTCCAATTTTATTTGCATGAGCCCAGGGTGAGACCTGTTTCCCTGGAGTTGCATGCTCTCCAGATGCATACGTTCATTTCCCAGCACTTGGGACCACACCCGAACAATGCTCACTTTAATATTTTTAGGAAAATAATTATTATTATTATCCCCTTTAGAGGTAATCCCCCTATCTTNCCCCCCCCCTATGCCCAACACTTAGCCTCCTCTCCCTGCCCAACCTTATAGAGACTTAGTCCCCCATCACTCTTTCTTCGTTGTCGGTCTACACGCAGTGGTGTTTATATTTTATTAACAAAGTGCATAGTTACATTTACAAAAACAGGCTCTTGGCCTTTGATACTTAGGCTCTCTGGACTAATACATACATAAGCCTCTCATCTTATCAAAACTCAACTCACCAGCCTAATAAACTTGAATTACAGTTCATAAACAAGCTTTAAAATTTGTAAACATGATTTACAACAAGGCTAGGCCTTGGGGACATTACAATCCCCTCCCATTATTTTTGCATTGTCCTTAGTGCAAATTTCACATAGTATTTGTAAGATTTCCAAAATCTTCAAAAAGATGTGGGTATTATGCCCGCATAGTATCTTCATGCTCCCATGTCGCGTCCTCATGACCGTACCAGGTCCACTGGACCTTTACACGCCCTATAGCTCGATTCTAAAGTTGTTTTCTTTTCCTGTCCAATATGCGCATAGGATGCACTTGCAGGACACCTTCTTGCTCCACCTAAATCACATTCCAATCGATAACATGATTAGCATGAGGTATATATTTCTTAAGTAATGAAACATGAAACACATTATGTACAGGCATGGATGCAGGTAATGGAAGCATATATGAAAATGGCCCAATCCTTTCTAGGATTTCAAATGGCCCACAATATCTTGCTGCCAACTTGGCGCAGCTTCCCAGCTTCAGGTAACTCCTGTTAGCTTTCACATTTAGGAAAACATGATCACCCACTTTGAACTCTCTGTGAATTCTGTTCTTATCAGCATAACTTTTCTACCTGTCTTGGGCAGCCTTCAAATTCTGCTTATTTTTTATAATTTGATCCTCCATCTCCTTGAGAAACTCTGGCCCAACTACTGTCCTATCAGTTGGATTATCGCAGCTCACTGGAGTATTTCAATTTCTTCCATAAAGTGCTTCAAATGGGATCATCTTCAACGATGCTTGATACCCATTGTTGTAAGGGAATTCTACCAAGTGTAGGTAGTCTTCCCATTTTGATGGTTTGTCCATCACATACATTCTCAGTATGTATTCTATCACTTTGTTAACTCTCTATGTTTGTCCATCAGACTTAGGATGATAAGTTGTACTAAAGTTCAGATTCGTTTTGAATCCTTTCCAGAAATTTGAGGTGAATTTCAGATCTCTGTCGGACACGATTGATTTAGGAAGTTCGTCCAATCGTGCCACTTCCTTCATGAAAATATTAGCAACATCTGTTACCTTGTGAGTAGTTTTCAGTGGAATAAAATGGGAATCTTTTGTAAGACTGTCCACCACCACCATGATCGAATCATGCAGCTTGCCTATTCTAGGCAATCCCATAATAAAATCCATTGTCACCACTTCCCACTTCCATTCAGGAATGGGGAAAGGTTGAAACAATCTTGTTGGGTGCATATTCTCAGCTTTAACTTTCTGGTACTCCATACATCTAGCGATGTATTCAGTGATCTCTCTCTTCATACCTAGCCAAAAGTAATGGCTCTTGATTGTTGCCATGGTTTTCTGATATCCAGGGTGCCCTGCATAAGGCACATTATCTATCTCCTGCAGAATTATATGTTTCAAGTCCTAGACGTTGGGTACACAAATTTTTTTCTTATGCACCAGTGTACCATCTATTCCCAATTTAAAAATATCCACATTCTATGGCATCTTACCCTGTTCTAGCTTTGCTACTAATTCTCTGTACTGTAGATCTACATTTCTAGCCTCTAGAATTCTGATTTTAGTATCAGTCTGATACATGCTAATGGTTGTAGCATGTAGTTCATGCACCCTCCTACTGAGTGCATCAACCACTTTATTCTCTTTCCCTTTGATATGCTTGATATCAAAGTCGTATTCACACAGAAATTCCAGCCACCTACTTTGTCTACCGTTTAAGGTTGGTTGATCAAACAAATTTTTCAGACCGTTATGGTCTATTCTAAGCTCGAATCTCCTTCCCATGAGATAATCCTTCCATTTGTTTAGAGCATGAACTATGGCTTCCAACTCCAAGTTGTGAGTGGCATAGTTCTTCTCGTGTTCCTTTAACTTCTTGGATTCATAACAGATTATGAATCCATTCTGACTGAGGACTCCTCCCAGTCCTTCTTTTCATGCATTTGTGCACACCACAAAGTCTTCGTTTGGATCTTCAATCCTCAATATTGGAGCATTGGTTAACAGTTTCTTCAATCTCTGAAAGCTTTCCTCACAATCCTTTTTCCACTGAAACTTCTTCTCCTTCCTTTGTAAGGAAGTGATAGGGTGAGCTATCATTGAGAACCCTTCGATAAACCTTCTGTAATAACCAGTCAATCCTATGAAGGATCTAACTTCTGTCACATTATTTGGCATTGATCAATCTCTAATGGCCTCAATATTCTCAGAGTCTACAACTATCCCATCCTTCGAGATAATATGCCCCAAGTAATGGATCTGTTCCTAATAAAACAAGCACTTTCTCAGCTTGGAATACATTTGGTGAACTCTTAGCACCTGCAACACCATCCTCAGATGCTTCTCATGTTCTTCTTCCGACCTGGAATACACCAAGATGTCATCTAGGAAGACTATGCCAAAATTGTCTAGATAGTCCCTGAATACTCCATTTATCAAGCACATAAAAACAGTGGGTGCATTTGACAGTCCAAACGACACCACTGTGAACTCGTAATGACCATACCTTGTTTTAAAGGAATTCTTGCTGATGTCTTCATCTTTTATCCTTACCTGGTGATATCCCGATCTTAGATCTATTTTTGAAAAGATTTATTCATCCTTCAACTGATCAAAGAGGTCATCAATCCTTGGCAGAGGATACTTGTTCTTTACCGTCACCTTGTTCAACTATTGGAAATCGATGCACAATCTCATTGTTCCATCCTTCTTCTTTACGAACAAGACAGGGGCACCCTAAGGCGACACACTTGGGCATATATACCCTTCTTCAGAAGCTCTTCAATCTACAATTGCAACTCTTTCAGCTCTGGCGTACTCATCCTGTACGGATATTTTGACACTGGAGCTTCTCCAGGCATCAAGTTCACAGAGAAATCAATATCCCTTTTTGGAGGTAGTCCAGGTACTTCCTGGAATACATCTTCGAATTCTTTTAGTACCGCATACTCTTTGATACTTGACGCCTTGTCCTTAGGTATTTCTGCTACATGAACAGCAAATAATTGACAGCCTTTTCTGTAGAACTTCTTCAACTGCATCGCTGAGATTTCCCTGAGAGCTACAGCTCTGGGAATCCCTTGGACTTCTCTATGATTCCCTTATTCATCTAAGCAAGTGAGTTCCTTATTGCGGCAGTCCAAGATGGCATGGTGTTGGTCCAACCAGTCCATCCCAATTAGACATTCATAAGAACCTAATGGCAGAATGTTTAATTCAGCCTTCTTTCTCAATCCATTCATGTTCAGAGGACAGGACTTGACTAAATCTATGACTTTCCTCTTGGTTCTTGTAGCTAGCTTCACTAACCAAGAGTTTTCATGTTTTCTTCTTATCAAATGCAAACTTTATACCACTCTAGGGTCTATATAACTATGGATAGCCACTAAATCAACTAAAATAGTAAAGGCATGGTTGTTGATCATACCTTCCTCTTCAATCATGTGTGACTGATATTCAACCTGCTTGTTATCTAGGGCTTCACAGATCCTTGGCATCCTACTGCCCATGTGCTCCACTGTTTCATCTTGATGAACATGGTGGACAATCCTCGTTTTATAATTTTGGTGGGGGAAATCTCTGTACCTATGGTTCCCTTTACAGCCCCAACATTCCATAGGTGGTGGCCTTGACATTTTCCGACCCACTTCAACCTTCCCGGGCTCTCTAAAATATGGATGTCCTTGAGGATTGTTTATGAAAAAGGGTGGTTTATTTCCCTTCTGCCTCTGTTCTTTCGTGAACTTTTTTTGGTCATCCCAAGCCTTCTGAAAGGTAGGCTTCTCTCTTTGCTATTCAAATAAGCACTTTTCTCTCCTTATCATTTCTTCCATAGTCTTTGGGTCATCATACTGAATCTTATCCCCAATAGAAGGCGGTAACCCACTCAGGTACCTTTGAATCTTGTCAGACTCATCTTTGATGAACAAAACATGCTTCAGTAATTCCAAAAACTTTCGTTCATACTTGTCAATGGTCATGTTGTCCAGCTTGAGTTCAAAGAAATCTTTCATATTTCTGTCATAATATCTTTTAGTTAAGTATTTCTTCTCGAAATACCTCTTGAATTCTTTCCATTTGATGTCTTTTTCTCTGATGTGTTGCACCTACACAAGTTGATCCCACCACATGGATACCTTTCCCTTTAGTTGATACATGGGAATCCTTCCCTCTACATGAGAGGAATAACTCTGCATTTGAAAGTATTTCCTCATACCAAGCAACCAAGTTTCATCATCTTCCTCCTTCTTATGTTTTCTATCAAATGTTGGAGGCTTGATCTTGTTCATTTCCCCCATCAATTCATCCATCCCAGATCTCCTGTTCTTTTTGGTAGGGGATGAGCTTGAACTACTATGTGCCTCTCTACTGGCATGCCTTGGGGAGCGACAACGATGCCTGCTAATACTCCTTGATCATCTTTTCTTCTTAGGGGTCTTGCGACTCTCTATCTTGCTTGAGTCACTCTCCTTGTCCAACTTATTTTCTATTCTTTCCAGACTCTTCAACAACCTTAAGTTGAATTCTCCCTGTTTGTCCTTTTCTTTCATGATCTTTCGGCTATCATCTTGGTTATCCTGGGAATCCTTCACTAATCTTTCAATGATTTTCATCATATGCCCTTCCTTATCCATCTCTTTTCCGTGTCCATTGGAGTTCATTCCTTCAACTCCCAAGGAAACGCTCATTCCTTCTCTTTCGTTCTCTGGTCTGGAAGTAATCCATGCCTCTTCCATTTATTTACACACTGAGGAAATTCTAATCGATTCTATCACTCGCCAATCTTCTACAATTACAATGTGCAGAAAACCAAAATTTGTCAAGCTATGATTCCTTAACACATTCCACACACATAATTCATAAGCCAAATCATAAACGTTCCTTTCTTTATGAATTTTTGGAGCTCTTCTTGGCTCTGTAACTTTCGAGCGATAGCCCTCTCTTCCTCATTCCCAAACCCATGTGATCACGGACTATGACCCAATGCCAGACCACTAGGGTGTTTTTGCGACTTCGTGTTTCGGGAGGTTTCAACTCAACACTACTATCCCTCGAGTTTCGATTACCTAAATCATGAAAATGGGTGGATCAACGGTCCATGTCTACACAAAAACCAACGGCTAAAATCCGTTGTGGCCTCTCTCTCTCGAAGTTCTCGAGATTTCGGGACTTCGGGTTTTAGGGTTTCAATCCTCGAGGCTCTCATACTCACTTCCCTCTCCAACCCCCAACTTATGAAATAATGATTTACTTTACCCTCCAGGCCCACATAGAACAGTTGTCTCCCACAACCACGGAGGGATGTGGAATGTTCTGGACTGTCCACGCCACCTTCAACGATGTCATCGAGTCCCATGATGCTCAATTTTATTTTTTGACCCTACTAGCACGTGGTACACACCCATGTATCCACATCCATCTCAGTGACATCAACCTGACTCACTACCTTGACTCCATGGGATTTCACAATTTTGTCTTTGGTAGTTTGTGCGTCCTCACATTCCACTTCTCCCGATAGCCGAAATATGAAATCACTATTTAGCATGAAATCCAATGGTCATATCCACTTTTATATCTACGATGTGGATCCTTTCTGGACTAATGAAGCTTTTAGGTTTCAGGTTTCGGGGTTTTGTGCAACAACACATCCCATTTCTCCCAACAACCAAACTCCAAGAGGTTCTCAAGATAACTATCCCGCACCTCCTCCAGATCTGACGACCGTAAGGAGTTTATTTTCCCTCCAAATAGATCCTATGGTTGCAACACTTTAGGTCTTGTAAATCCTTTATGTGGTCAAGCACCATGCTTGTCACGGTTTTGTAACATCGCTACACCTCCTGAGTTTTGTAAATACGACCAAGTAACCCTTGGGCACTACGAGACGCTCTGAGGTTCGTTATTGGTTCCATCTGGACACCACTTCCACTCGAAACCTCGGGTCCAAAGACCATTCATCTGGCCCATGCAGGATCAGTGTAGAAAACCTTGTGCTCAGATACCATATTGTAACATCCCCGACCATCACTCCCACGGGTTGGGCCAACGCTACTACGCAAAAAAAAATTATGTGACATATTATGCATTCTAATGAATTTAAAATGCTTAATTACAGTTAAGCACATAATTATTGCTAGCATTTCATAATTAATGGAAATAACAATAATTCATGATTACAGCGGAATACATGATAACATTGCAAGAATCATAGGTATGCAATTTAATTAGTTACAGAATTATAAAACATAGGGACACTTATCTTTGAATTTGTCACACGCCACCAACTGCATGAAGACCTTCCACGAACCTCCCATCCTTAGGCCACGCTACTCATCACTACCAGCAGTAGGTCACCATCGAGCTGGGACTAAGCTCCACCAAGCAAGGAATCCTAGGCTACACACGGTTTACAGGAATACACACAGTAAAGGAGGGAGAATTCTCTCCCAGGAGGCACTTATGCCCACTTCTCACAGACTCTCCTTCCCCACATGCCTATCCCACCCCAGGAGTATACACCTTCACTATCACCTAGACAGTACTTCGGCTACTAAAATCCCTTGCCTTGGGCTTCAACAACAGACCGGACTGGAAATCTCCACCTGGAGAGAGTCGCTCACAGACCTAACAAGCTGCCTCTTCAACCACGACCTGACAGACAGGTTCTTCAACCCCTTCCAACTCAATTCCCACACCCTAAGGATAATAATGACACAATTCCACTCAGGAGAATAGAAAGAGGCAACCCACAGACAGTTTGGGTATGAATTCAGATCCACAAAGGTAGATAGACTGGGTTCACGAAATCACAGGTCGACCTTTCCCTCCCGACCAGTTCTCTCAATGGTGTAGAGGTATAGCAAGGACATACACAGACCAAAAACAGAATCAGACGTAGGATGTTTAGGCTTTTAGGAAGACATCTCGATTCTCTGGTTTTCATAGTTGCGTGAGGGTATCCTAGGTCAGATGCCCAACATCACATGACTCTTCTCCACAGAGTAAGAGAGAATGAGGATCCAACCCCCTCGAGGTTTGGATTTTCCAATTTTATTTGCATGATCCCAAGTTGACACCTGTCTCCCTGAAGCTACATGCTCTCCAGATGCATATGTTCCTTTCCAAGCACTTGTGACCACACCCGGCCAATGCTCACTTTAATATTTTTAGGAAAATAATTATTATTATTATCCCCTTTGGAGGTAATCCCCTTAGCTTTCCCGCCCCCCTATGCCAAACACTTAGCCTCCTCTCCTTTCCCAACCTTATGGAGACTTAGTCCCCCATCACTCTTTCTTCATGGTCAGTCTACACACAACGATGTTTATATTTTATTAACAAAGTGCATAGTTACAATTACAACAACAGGCTCCTAGCCTTTGATACTTAGGCTCTCCGGCCTAATACATACATAATCCTCTCATCTTATCAAAACTCGTCTCACCAACCTAATAAAATTGAATTACAGTTCATAAATAAGTTTTAAAATTAGTAAACATGATTTACAACAAGGCTCAACCTTGGGGACATTACAATATGCACGCTGGAATAAAGAAGAGGATCTTCCAGAAATATTCCCAAATGACTAACTTAGGAAGTATGAGAGATCATGGAGCAGTTAATGGATGAGATGAAAAGTTAGATAAGACTTCCATGACTCCAAAGAGGCTATGTGGACTGCATGCAGGTGGAAGAAGAGTGCAGGACTGAAAGTCAATAGAGTGAGTGGAGCAGAGTTGAAAGTGATAGAGTACGAGAGAAGAGAAGAGGTATATGTTGTTGTTGCTAAGACTATTTCTATTTTTGTGGTCGATTGTTGTTCATTCAAAATATTCGCTCTAAGTTCTCTTCGTTGAGAGATGAATTTCACTATGTTTTGTAAGAGTTTGGTTGTAATTCTGGTTTTGTTTCGTAGATGGAACACGTTTTGTAATGAGTTATTATGAGAATGTGTGAGAGTGAAAGATATTGTTTCTGATAAATGGTGAGTCTCTTGGTCCATGTATGTGATTGTTGGAATGAATAAAATACAAGTTTCATCTATTCCTGTCCTTTACTATGTTGATTATGTGTCCAATGAATGTGTGTGTTAATGTTATATATTGTTGATATTTAAGTATATTGCACTGGATTATATGAATGTTAGCCTAAGAGGATTCCTTGTGTAATTCAACCCCTCATCACCGACACAACAACTAATGGTGTTTCTGATTCTCATCACATATCAAGTGAGACCTTCTCTAGTACTTGATTGAGGATTAATATGTCGATGCCTTGGGGATTTTGTTGGTGAACAATGGATTAACCCTAGGTAATCAATCCCCCAACATTAAGAAGAATTCACACAAGTGGGCCAACAATTATTTTCGTTGCTAGGACCTGAAGGTTTTGTATTGAATGACGAAGGCAGAGAATGAGGTTGTATCCATCTCAGGAGGAAAGACAAGATTGGTTGATTGTGAAATAAGATGAGTATTCTTGGTGAGAGACTAAAGGTATGATCACTAATGTGGAACAATGGAAGAATAGGTATATATACAATGATATGGATTAAATTTTCTTTGTTGAATTTCCATGTTTATTGTATGAATGGTTGGAGAGGCATAATTCTACCAATGCCACTTTAAGGTATTAAGAAACACAAGTATGAGATCAGATCACAATTGATAGGATGAAGGAATTGGATAATAAGTGGGATTGAGCAATTGATTTTTGGTTTTCTAAGGTAAAGGACGACTACATTATCAAGTTTATTGTAGAATACAATGATTCTTTAAGCAAGGATAAATGAAAGTTTTATAAAGGTCCTCAGAGAAGGATTCTATAAGAATTACTATAGTAGATCAAGATGTTTTTCATGAAGAAAAGGTTGATGTCCATGGATATCGATAGGATGGCTGAGTAGACTCTCCTCGAGTTTTTTTATTGGTGGGGGTGAAAAGAAGGGGGAGAAGAGAGAGAGAGAGAGAGAGAGAATATGTATCCACCATGGAGGATCCAGAAGATGTTGAGATGATGTCGGAGAGAGAATGGACACAAAAGAGCAGAGGATAGAGAGATTTAAAAGATACACAAGACGAGCTGAGTTAAGGAAGAAATAATAACAGAGAAGCGAAAAAAAGATAGAAAGGGGAATGAGATGTGGTTCATACCAAGAATGAAGAGGAAAGAGATCGCATGAGGAGGAAGTCTAGAAGAGAATATTGTGCCAGAGAGGAGCATAGATGAATATTAGAAAGGGAAGTATAGCATGGAGATATTTTAGGCCAAAGTATGAAGGGGTATATTATAAAGGCATCACAATTCCCTCCTAAGTTTGATGTTGCACAAAAGAACTAGGTTATACAGAACACACATAGGGATCTGGAGGAATAATTAGCACGAGAAGAGTTGCAATGCACAACACAAAGGTTTCTATAAGAGGCCTAGGTCTAGGAGGAAGTACAACGTGTGACACATAGGTTGTTGGAGGAAGATTTGTAGTGTCCCCAAGGCCGAGCCCCATTACAGATCATGATATATACAATGAATTGTAAATGTGTTCTATAGGCTGGTGAGACAAGTTTTGTATAAGCTGGAAGGCTTATGTGTTTGTTAGGCCAGGGAGCCTAAGTGTTGAAGGCCAGGAGCCTACTGATGTACTTGTATGTATGCAGATTGATTAATAAAATATAAACACCGCCAGTGTAGACCAACCACGATGAATGAGTGAAGGGGGACTGAGCGTCCACAGAGTGGGCAAGAAACTAGCGGCTGAAAGGTGGGAAAGGGGCTGAGTGTTGAGCCTAGGGGCTAAGCCTAGGGGGGGCTTAAACCTGGAAATAATATTTTAATATTATTTCAAAAGCCATGTGCATCATATGTTTTTATCCTAAGTCCTTTTGGAAGGCCACGTGATTTCCCAAGTGGTGGGAGCAACGCGTGCTGGTGAACACATGTAGTCCCATGGGTGACATGTGTCAACCCTAGCGCATGCACTCAAAGGCTGGGACGAGCCGTGAGAATGTTTCTCCTCCTCCAGTCGACCCGACTGCCCTGAGCAAGAGACCCTCGTGTAATTCTGATACAAAAAAGAAAGCATGTGTTTGTCCTGAAGAATCCGTGTACACCCCTGACCAGAACTGTGGAGTCTGTGTCTGGTTTTAGTAAAACCCGGGAGTGCATTTCCTGAACAGGAACCCTGTGTTGGACTCGAGTGGAACAAACCTTGTTGTTCGGGAAAAGATGATCTAACCTGTACGTGGTGTCCCTATTCTGAAAACACGACCATGAGATCATCCTGTGACTGCTGAACTGGTTTGGGAAGCATGTGTCTGTTTTCCCCATGGGTTGTTGTGGCCACGTAGTACTAGACTGCATGAGGCGTGTTGGCCTATGAGCGACTCCTCCAGGTGAGAGAGTGCGCAGAGGAAGGAGAGAGCTCTTGGAAGGAACCCTGTAGCTGCTACAGAACCCGGAGACTTCTAGTCTGGTTTGTTCCTTTAACCCAAGGTAAGGGAGACTGGCAGTCGAAGGACTGTCCAGGTGATAGAGAAGGTGCACTCTCCTGGGGTGGAACAGGCATGTGGGGAATGAGGGTATGTGGGCAGTGAGCGTGGGAGATTCCTGGGAGAGAATTCCTTCCTAGTGGTTGTGAGTGATTGTTTTCCCTGTAACCTCAGCCTGAGTCTGGATTCCTTGCGTTGGGATGGAGCTTAGTCCTATCTCGGGGGTGACCCACTGTTGAGTTGAGGAGCATTGCAGTCTACGGCTGGGAGGTTCATGGAAGGCCTGCATTTGGTTGGTGGATTTCTCCGCTGTTTCAAGATAAGTATTTAATTATGTTCTTATCACATTTTCACATGACTGTGCTGTATATATTATCATGTTTTTTGTTGTGTAAATGAATTAGTATGAAGTGTTATTGAATGTTAATTATGGCAATAATTCATATGAATACTCTGTGTAGAATGTGTTTACTTGTTTAAATGCATGTGGAGTATATACTGGATTTTATGTGTTATGTGAAATGTGTGTACAAATTGTTACATAGTGCGCTAAAAGCCTGGGTAAGCAAAAAGGTACACTACAAATTGGTATTAGAGAGAGGTTTCGACATTGAGCCTAGATGGGCCAGTGGAGCGGTCTTTGGACTGAGAATGCGAGGGGAAATTGATTCAGGAGGACCAATTTCGGACCCTGGTTTTCTCCGAAGTGTCAAGGGGACACTTGACGAGTTTTTTTTATTAATCTCAGGAGGTATAGCGGTGCTATGAAACCGCAGCCGGTGTGGTCTATGGCCACAGGGAGACAGATCTCTACACCAATGGTGTTAGAACCGTCAGATCTTGGCTGGAAAACCCATCAGCCGTAGGATCATTCAGGAGATGTCTGAAGGTTAAACCTCTGAGACTAGAGGCGAAAGATCCGACGAGATCTGGAGTCGTTCGTTGGAGAAAGACACGTGGCGGAGAACGAGCGCCCGTCGGCACTTTGGTGCATCGAGAAATCGACGTATCGGAGTTCCTGAGGACAAGAAACTCGGGACATCACAAGTCGCGAAAACCCGAAGAAATCAGGACCGTCTATCAGATAAGGGACGCGTGGCAACCATCGACGCCATCGGGAAAGGTCCCGATAAGGAAGCCATCCATCAATGTTTGGTCCATCAGGATATTGGGAATCCCGTGGACGTGGGGTTTATGCACTTTGGAATCATGAAACGTGAAACCCGGATGAGTGGGGGACAGCTGTCAGCACATCAAAGCTGAGGACAGTGCCATAGTGGAGACCAGTTGTTCGCACGACAGAGAAATTCGGAATTCGAGGAGTCAGGAATTCTGTAGGCGTATTCATCTTGGCATCACAAACCCCGAAACCCCGAGGGGTAAGGTTGTGGTCATAGGGTGATGGTCACATTGGTCGGAAGCTATATCTAGGAGGGCTAGATGAAGATAATGCGCGTCGGGAATCGGAGAATCGCGAGTCTTGGGGACGATTGTATTTTGACATCGAAAACCCAGAAACTCCAATGCAGAGGTTTGACTGAGGTCATATGGTAGCGGTCACGTGGACCAGGGCCTAGCCAGGAGGGATAGTGCACAAAGGGTGTTACAAATTGGTATCAGAAACTCTAAACTACGAAACCCCGAAACTTGAAGTCCTGAAAGTCCCGAAATATCGGAAATTGAAGTCTCAGACACCCGAAAAACACAGAGCTGAACTGAGCTCAGACAATTCGTGAAATAGAAACACTTTATTAAACATCGATGGATATGAAATATGACGAATTGTCAAGAGACGAAGGCTTGACAAATTCGAGTCGTCTGCATATTAGATTGAAGAAGACTGACGAGTGCCAGAACTGTTCGGAAATTGCCTCAAACGCAAAGAAATGGGAGAGATACATAATACTTACAATTCAAGAAACTTGTTTAAAACAAAATGTCTTTCGTTCTTGTTCGTATTAGTTATAAATGTTGTGGATTGTTCATGAAGTTTAATGGCCTGACAAATTTTGAATTCAATTGCACAATGCATGTGCAGAGTTCAACGAAGCCCAAAACTCCAGTTAATCAACGCCAAGTATGGAGTGGGGAAGAGTGCAAATTACCCCTGAAATGGAAGACGAACGGGAAGGAAAGGATGTTAACCTAGGATTCGAAGGATCGAACTCTAATGGGCATGGAAAGGAGATGGAAAAGGAAGGACACATAATGAAAATCCTTGAAGGATTGCAAAGAGAGGCCAAGGAGCGGCGAGATGATAGCCAAAATCTCATGAAAGTCAGAAATCGGCAAGGGGAATTAAACTTAAAATTCTTGAAGAGCCTGGAAAGAATAGAGAATAAAATTGAGAAGAGAAGAGACTCAAGTACGACAGAGAGTCGCATAAATCATGGGAGAAGAAGTAGATCGAGGAGTGGTATCCAACATCACAGTCGCTTCCAAAAACATTCGGACAAGGAGACACACAGCAGTTCGAGCCCGTCCCCTACCAGAAAACATCAAAAATCTGGAAGGGAGGAATTGAAAGGAGAGATGAATAAAATTAAACCTCCAACATTCGATGGAGAACATAAGAAGGAGGAAGATGTCGAGACATGGTTGTTGGGCATGAAGAAATACTTCCAACTGCAAAATTATTCTTCCCATGTAGAAGGTAGAGTTGCAATGTACCAGCTGAAAGGAAAAGCGTCCATGTGGTGGGATCAGTTTGTGCAAGTGCATCACATCAGAGAGAAAGAGGTCACGTGGAAGGAGTTTAAGAGGTATTTCGAGAAGAAATACCTGACTAAAAGATATTATGACAGAAAGATGAAGGATTTCTTTGAACTCAAGTTGGGCAGTATGACCATTGATGAGTATGAACGAAGTTTTCTGGAACTACTGAAGTATGTTCCATTCATCAAAGAGGAAGATGTTAAAATTCAGAGGTATCTGAGTGGACTGCCACCTTCCATTGGCGACAAAATTCAATACGATGATCCTAAGACCATGGAAGAAACCATAAGAAGGGAAAAATGCCTATATGAACAACAAAGAGAAAAGCCTACCTTTTGGAAGGCTTGGGATGACCAGAAAAGGTTTAAGAAAGAATAGAGGCAGAAGGGAAGCAAGCCTTCCTTTTTTAGAAACATTCCTTGGGGACAATCATCTTTTAAAGAGCCCAGGAAATTTGAAGGGAGTGAACAGATGCCAAGACCTCCACCCATGGAGTGTTGGGGCTGTAAAGGGAATCATCGGTACAAAGACTGCCCCCACAGAAAAGACAAAGCAAGAACTGTCCACACTGTTCAGCAAGCTGAAACAGTGGAGGATATGGGCAGCAGAATGTCGAGGATCTATGCAGCCCTGGACAATAAGCAAGCGGAATTTCAATCGCACATGATTGAAGTGGAATGTATGATCAACAACTGACCACTTGTTATTTTGATTGATTCAGGGGCTAGCCATAGTTATGTAGATCCTAGAATGGTGGAAAGTTTACATCTAATGAAGAGAAAACATGAGAAGTCTTGGTTAGTGCAGTTAGCCACAGGGACCAAGAGGAAGGTCACCGAATTGGTTAAGTCCTATTCGGTGGACATGAAAGGAATGAGCACCAAGGTTGAATTGACCATTATGCCTTTAGGCTCATATGATTTCTTAATTGGGATGGATTGGTTGGACCAGCACCATGCCCTTCTGGATTGTCGTAACAAGAGGTTCACATGTCTAGATGAAGAGGGAAATCAGGTAACAATCCAAGGAATTCCCAGAGCCGTGGCTGTTAGAGAAATCTCAGCCATGCAGCTGAAGAAATGTTACCGGAAAGGCTATCAATTATTTGCAGCCCAGGTGGAAGAAGTATTCCAAGATGTGGTCTCGAATTTGTAAGACCATGAAGTACTCAAGTAGTTCAGGGATGTATTTTAGGAGGTACCTGGACTACCTCCAAGGAGGGACATTGATTTTTCTATAAATTTGATGCCTGGAACAACTCCAGTTTCGAAAGCTCCTTATAGAATGAGTATGCCATAGATGAAAGAGTTGCAATTGCAGCTCGAAGAACTACTAAAGAAAGGTTACATTCACCCCAGTGTGTCACCGTGGGGAGCCCCAGTCCTATTCGTGAAGAAGAAAGATGGGACGTTGAGGCTGTCCATTGACTTTCGGCAGTTGAATAAGGTCACTGTCAAGAACAAGTACCCTATGCCAAGGATTGATGATATTTTTGATCAGTTGAAGGATGCGAAAGTATTTTCGAAAATAGATCTCTGATCTGGATATCACCAAGTGAGAATAAGGGATGAGGACATCAGCAAAACCGCCTTCAGAACAAGGTACAATCATTATGAGTTTACTGTGGTGTCGTTTGGATTGTCCAACGCACCTGCTGTCTTTGTGTGCTTAATGAATGGAGTGTTCAGAAGTTATCTGGACAAGTTTGGCATAGTCTTCTTGGACGATATCTTGGTGTATTCCAAGACAGAGGAAGAACACGAACAACACCTTAGAATGGTGCTGCAGGTGTTAAGAGAACACCGGCTGTACGCAAAACTGAGCAAGTGTTCATTTTACCAAAATCAAATCCATTACTTGGGACACATTATATCAGAAGAGGGGATCGTTGTGGATCCTGAGAAGGTACAGGCCATTCGAGAATGGCCAGTTCCAAGGAATGTGACAGAAGTTAGATCTTTTATGGATCTGGCAGGCTACTATATGAGGTTCATAGCCGGATTTTCAAGGATAGCTCATGCTATCACTTCCTTGCAAAGGAAGGAGAAAATGTTTCAGTGGACTGATGAATGTGAGAACAGCTTCCAGCGACTAAAGCAATTTCTCCCTAGTGCTCCAATCCTGAGGATTGCAGATCCAAACAAGGATTACGTAGTTTGCACAAATGCGTGTAAGGAAGGGCTGGGAGGAGTTATCATCCAAGAGGGATTTGTAATTTGTTATGAATCCCGAAAGCTAAAAAGCATGAAAATAATTATGCCACTCATGATTTAGAGCTGGCAGCAGTTGTCCATGCATTGAGGAAATGGAGACATTACCTCATGGGCAAGAAATTCAAATTAAGAACAGACCACAACGGTCTGAAATATTTATTTGATCAGCCAACCTTAAATGCCAGGAAAATTAGATGGCTGGAATTTATGTGCGAATATGATTTTGACATCAAGCATATCAAAGGGAAAGACAATAAGGTGGTTGATGCACTCAGCAGAAAAGTGCACGAATTACATGCTACAACCATTAGCATGTACAGAACTGAGATTAAAGATAGGATTCTTGAATATGAAAATGCTGATTTGCAGTACAAAAGACTTGTATCAAAGCTACAGCAGCATGAGAAACCACAAAACTAGGAAAGTTACACCTTGGGAACTGATAGTTTACTTCTGTATAAAAACAGAGTGTATGTACCTAATGACCGAGAATTGAAGCTGGCAATTCTAAAAGAAATGCATAACGTGACTTATGCTGGTCATCATGGATATCAAAAGACTATGGCAGCAGTCAAAAGCCATTATTTTTGGTCGAGATTGAAGAAATAAATTGCTGAATACATCACCAGATGTATGGAATGCCAAAGGGTTAAGGCTGAGCATAGACACCCAGCAGGGTTGTTGCAGCCTTTACCTATTCCTGAGTGGAAATGGGATGTGGTAACAATGGATTTTATCACAGAATTGCCCAGAACAAGAAAGCAGCATGATTCAATCATGGTGGTGGTGGACAAGCTTACTAAAGCTGCCCATTTTATTCCGCTGAAAACCACCCACAGAGAAGTAGAGGTTGTTGATATCTTTTTAAAATAAGTTGTACGCTTGCATGGAATTCCTAAGACAATTGTGTCGGATAGAGACCCGAAATTCACTTCGAATTTCTGGAAATGATTGTTCAAAGGATTTGGAATGAATCTGAACTTTAGTACAGCATATCATCCCGAGTCTGATGGACAGACAGAGAGATTAAACCGAGTAATCGAAGACATGCTGATAATGTATGTGATGGATAAACCATCAAGGTGGGAAGACTACCTGCATTTGGTAGAATTCGCCTACAATAATGGGTACCATGCATCATTGAAAATGAGCCCATTCGAAGCCCTTTATGGAAGAAAGTCCAACACTCCAGTGAGCTGGGATAATCCAACTGACAGAGTAGTAGTTGGACCTGAACTACTCAAGGAAATGGAAGATCAAATGATAAAAATCAAACAGAATCTGAAAGCTTCCCAGGACAGGAAGAAAAGTTACGCTGATAGTAACAGAACCCATAGAGAATTCAAAGTGGGTGACCATGTTTTCCTGAAAGTGAAAACTAACAGGAGTTCCCCGAAGTTGGGAAGTTGCGCCAAGTTGGCAGCAAGATTTTGTGGGCCATTCGAGATCCTGGAAAGGATTGGGCCAGTTGCATACATGCTTGCATTACCTGCATCTATGACTATACATAATGTGTTTCATGTTTCACTACTTAAGAAATATATACCTGATGCTAATCATGTTATCGATTGGACTGTGATCTAGGTGGAACCAGAAGGTGTCCTGCAAGTGCATCCTGTGCGCATATTGGACAGAAAAAGAAAACAGCTCTGGAAACGAGCTATAGAGCTTGTAAAGGTCCAGTGGACCTGGTACAGTCCTGAAGACGTGACATGGGAGCATGAAGAAGTAATGCGGGCAGAGTACCCGCATCTTTTTGAAAATTTTGAAAGACTTGCAGAGATAGTGTAAGTTGCACTGAGGACAGTGAAAAAATAAGGGGAGGGGGATTGTAGTGTCCCCAAGGCCGAGCCCCCTTACAGATCATGATATATACAATGAATTGTAAATGTGTTCTATAGGCTGGTGAGCCAAGTTTTGTATAAGCTGGAAGGCTTATGTGTTTGTTAGGCCAGGGAGCCTAAGTGTTGAAGGTCAGGAGCCTGCTGATGTACTTGTATGTATGCAGATTGATTAATAAAATATAAACACCGCCAGTGTAGACCGACCACGATGAATGAGTCAAGGGGGACTGAGCGTCCACAGAGTGGGCAAGGAACTAGGGGCTGAAAGGTGGGAAAGGGGTTGAGTGTTGAGCCTAGGGGCTAAGCCTAGGGGGGGCTTAAACCTGGAAATAATATTTTAATATTATTTCAAAAGCCATGTGCATCATATGTTTTTATCCTAAGTACTTTTGGAAGGCCACGTGATTTCCCAAGTGGTGGGAGGAATGCATGATGGTGAACGCATGCAGTCCCATGGGTGACAAGTGTCAACCCTGGCGCATGCACTAAAAGGTTGGGACGAGCCGTGAGAAGGTTTCTCCTCCTCTAGTCGACCCGACTTCCCTGAGCCAGAGCCGTAGGATCCAGTCTGCAAGAGACCCTCGTGTAATTATGATACATAAAAGAAAGCATGTGTTTGTCCTGAAGAATCCGTGTACACCCCTGACCAGAACTGTGGAGTCTGTGTCTCGTTCTAGTAAAACCCGGGAGCGCATTTCCTGAACAGGAACCCTATGTTGGACTCCAGTGGAAGAAACCTTGTTGTTCAGGAAAAGCTTACCTAACTTGTGCGTGGTGTCCCTGTTCTGAAAACACGACCATGAGATCATCCTGTGACTGCTGAACCGGTTTGGGAAGCCTTTGTCTGTTTTCCCCGTGGGTTGTTGTGGCGATGTAGTACTAGACTATGTGAGGCTTGTTGGCCTATGAGCGACTCCTCCAGGTGAGAGAGTGCGCAAAGGAAGGAGAGAGCTCCTAGAAGGAACCCTCTAGCTGCTATAGAACCCGGAGAGTTCCGGTCCAGTCTGTTCCTGTAACCCAAGGTAAGGGAGACTGGCAGCCGAAGGACTATCCAAGTGACAGAGAAGGTGCACTCTCCTGGGGTGGAACCGGCATGTGGGGAATGAGGGTTTGTGGGAAGTGAGCGTGGGAGATTCCTGGGAGAGAATTCCTTCCTGGTGGTTGTGAGTGATTGTTTTCCCTGTAACCTCAGCCTGAGTCTAGATTCCTTGCCCTGGGATGGAGCTCAGTCCCAGCTCGGGGGTGACCCACTGTTGAGTTGAGGAGCAGTGCGGTCTACGGCTGGGAGGTTCATGGAAGGCCTGCATTTGGTTGGTGGATTTCGCCATTGTTTCAAGATAAGTATTTAATTATGTTCTTATCACATTTTCACATGACTGTGTTGTATATATTATCATGTTTTCTGCTGTGTAAATGAATTAGTATGAAGTGCTATTGAATGTTAATTATGGCAATATTTCATATGAATACTTTGTGTAGAATGTGTTTACTTCTTTAAATGCATGTGGAGTATATACTGGATTGTATGTGTTATGTGAAAAGTGTGTACATATTGTTACATAGTGTGCTAAAATCCTGGGTAAGGAAAAAGGTACACTACAAGATTGAACTTGTGAAGAGTTGTAGTGTGCCACATACATGTCTTTGGAGAAAACTCCTGTGCATGAGGAGATACATCACAAGACACAAAGGTCGCTAGAAGAGGATTTTAGACAAGAAGAATTTTGATGAGATGAAAAGAAGAAAATAGAGAAGAATTTGCATAAAGACCGTAAGTGCATGGTGCAAGAAGAAGCATTATGCAACATGGGTCATGAAGTAGAAACTGAAAACCAAGTAACTTCTCGCGCTATTGTTTGAAGTTGTTAAGTGAACTTGATGTTGTGAAATTTTTTACACATATGTTAGAAGTCTGCATGGGGGAAGAAGGGAGATTTATAACTATATCAACCCCCCTATTATAAAGGGACACGTGCCAGGTCAGTAAAAAAAAGTGCACAAGAACAGAGTTCAAGATGACACATAAACTTGGAAGCTATGAGATGGATGTTGTCATGTTGGATCTGGGATCTGACATGAACATCTTGACTAGGAAATCCTAGGATTTGTTCAGTAAACCATGTTGGATTTACTTCACACACACCTAGGATTTACTTTTCCTAAGGTTTTTCCTTATTTATTATTCATAATTAGTCATTATACAGTCTCCTATATTTTAGGGGAGAATATTATCTTTTAGTTGACACTTCAGTTTGACTAGTTGAGTTGAGTTTAGATGTTGCATTGGTTTTGTCACCATGCAATATTGGGATCATCA
This sequence comes from Picea engelmannii, assembly GCA_009831015.1. Taxonomy (NCBI): domain Eukaryota; kingdom Viridiplantae; phylum Streptophyta; class Pinopsida; order Pinales; family Pinaceae; genus Picea; species Picea engelmannii. The sequence continues at coordinate 493,054 of ML787352.1, read as the reverse complement.
CCAGCTAATGTGAACTTTCCTTGGGATCATCACCAGCTAATGGGAACTTTCCTTGGGATCATCACCAAGGTTGTGCATTACCCTTGATTTCCTAAGTTAACTCCTCACTACTCTCTATTCAGTCAATTAACTGAAGAGTAGTTGACTAGTTAACTCAACTAGGTGGCAGTTCACTCCCGTAACTACCTGAGATACTAGACTAGGTGGAATTTTACTCCTGTAATTGTTGGTGTGTGTCCAATTCACTCTAGACCACCACTATGGCTCATTATTTACTGATTTATCCTATATCTATTGTAAATTATTCACTCTTTGAGTGTGGAATATAGTTAATGAGAATTCTTCCATTCTTTCTCTCTTGCTTCTTGTTTGTCAATTTTTCTCTGCAAATGTGTGCATTATTGTTTATATAGATATATTTTGTTCAGGTTCAACACATTTACATGGTATCAGAGCTGAAAGACTGCTAAGCAAAAGATAGACCAAATTTTTTTGTAGGTACTGAAGATTGAAGAACGTAGAAAAGATGGATTATTCGCCAAAAATACTTCTCATGCCTCATAACTATTTGGAATGGAAGCCAAAAATTATGCTTCTACTAATATGCAGATCATTTTATCAAACAACTATGGAAATGGAAGTAGATCCTGATTCTGCTAATGAGAAAAATGATTTTCTCAATAGACAAGATATGGCCATAGGATGTATCATATATTTTATTTCTACTGAAATTCCCCATCAAGTATATGATGTCTCACAAGAATCAACTCCAAATGAATTATGGACCAAATTGGAGGTTCTATTTTGGAATGAATAATATTGTGAATATTTCATGTAGTAGGTTAAACAGATAGAGCCATAAGAGAATCCATCAAAAGATCAAGCCTCTTATTATGAAGAGTCTTCTACAAAAGTATTTGCACAAATTTGTATTTCATTAATTGAAGATGATGTCTACTCCATTTCAGATCTGTTTTCTTAAATTCATGTGGAAGATATATGGCATGCATCTTAGGAGTCACATGCATATACTTTTACATGCGCAATCCATGCATCTCAGGAGAAAAAAAGGGAGTCGCGCACATCAGACTCAATTATGATATTTTATGATAATAATTTGCATAAACAAATTGGATATTTGAATTCCTCTCAGGAAAATATCCAATTTCAAAAAACAAATCATCCGAAACGGAGTCCGGGAAGTGACGTTATGATCATTTTAAAATCAACAAAATTTCAACATTTTTCCAGAAACTGTCGCACGGTTTTCAAAATTTCATCCAAACTTTATTTGGATATTCTTAATTACAAGAAGAGAAAGTGGATATGTGTGGAAATATCAATGATGCATATACTTCATCAGATCTATGTAGACATCTACATCTTCAACAAATTCTTCAACGAGCACAAACTTACACAGTTGTGAGGTCTTCTTGGAGTGAAGGACAAGGTTGCTTAGAAACTATTTTTTGTTCCTTCTCATTTTATTTTTTGATACATTGTAATTTAAGGGGGGGGGTTTCCCTATTTCCTTGTTTAGTTCAGTGTATATTTTGTATTTGGTTACCTAACATGGCCTTGTTTTTGGGACCCATTCTTTATTTTCACCATAGTGATGTTCAGGGGGGGTGTTGGAGTTACTTCACACACACCTAGGATTTATTTTTCCTAAGGTTTTTCCTTATTTATTAGTGATAATTAGTCATTATCCAGTCTTCTATATTTTAGGGGATAATATTCCACCAAGAGAATATTCTCTTTGAGTTGACACTTCAGTTTGACTAGTTGAGTTGAGTTCAGATGTTGCATTGGTTTTGTCACCATGCAACATTGGGATCATCACCAACTAATGTGCACTTTCCTTGGGATCATCACCAAACTTGTGCATTACCCTTTCTTTCCATATTTAAATCCTCACTACTCTTTGTTCCATTAGTTAACTGAAGACTAGTTGTCTAGTTAACTCAACTAGGTGGCAGTTCACTCCTGTAACTGCCTGAGAGACTAGAATAGGTGGTATTTTACTCCCGTAACTATTGGTGTGTGTCTAGATCACTCTAGAACACCACTATGGCCCATTATTTATTCATGTACCCTATATCTATTGTAAATTATTCACTCTTTGAGTGTGGAATACAGTTAATGAGAATTCTTCCATTCTTTCTCTCTTGCTTCTTCTTTCTCAATTTCCCTCTGCAAATGTGTGTGGTATTTTCTAGCTAGATCTATTATGTGTAGGTTCAACATATTTACAAACCAAACTTGGTGTGGTCAACCATTCAATTGTAGCTGGAAATTCAATATAATTTTTTTCCCATATGATAAATGGAGTAGGTTGAAGTGAACATAGAAAGGGTGAAGACGAAGGAAGTATTTGAAGTGATAGATATAATAGATGAATTTGTTTCCTACCCTACCCTATTTGGCATTGATTGGGCCTTTGATAAGAATTTTGAGTTGAATATGAAGAAGAGACATATGTCATTAGAGACAGACACCCTGCACGTGATTGTGCAACTAGATCCAAATGAAGGTGACAATTACAATGAGCGAGTGAATGTGGATGTATATTGATCTATCATTGAAAATATATACCATATCACGGGGCAAAGGGAAGACTACATCAATCCATTGACAGATGGGGAGCTGAGTTGGAGACATGTGAAGTCATATGATATTGATTCAAAGGATGCCATGGATAGGTGGTAACATAAACTTTTACGAAGTCTCTAATAGGTGGTGCATGTACATTACCACTGCTATGCGTGAAGATGAATTTTGGATCTATTTATTCGATGGGATGGATTGAGTCAATACTTTCATTTTTCGAATGAAACATATTCCCCTCTTCCTCAGGTACACACCCTTGAAAACATGTTAATAGGTATACTCGTGCAGTGGTGGGAAGGGTATCAGACATAGGTTCCTAAATGGGCATCTTTGTAAGAGTCCATCTGAGAAAGGTTCAGGAAAGGGGTAGACATACACCAATACATGTGTTCCTGTGAGAGACGTTGGGTGACCAAGTAGCAATGGGATGCGTGAAAGATAGATCTAAAAAATCAACATGCTTTGTTACAAATATTTTTTTCCTGTTCACTCCCTCCAACCCCTATTGAGAAAACATATGTGATACATAGGATTAAGGAAACATTGGTAGGTTAGTGGATGACCCCATATTGAGAAACATCATCCCTGTGAAAAATCATCACCACCCACTAGGGGCCACCACGATAGATTAAGACATGAAATACTAATGCAGGGCTGCTTAGTAGTCATGTGTGGCACTCCCCGAATAACAATACCTACATATGTATAGATCCATCAACATTGTATTCAAATATTCAATGACCAAAACGTTTGGTTGCAATAACGGTCGATGTGACAGATAATTACACGACATAGATTTACTCTACTTCTAGAAAGATTAAGTCATTAATGCAATTGTAATGGGAAATTTTTTCCTGATTTAGAATGAGAAAAGAGTTAATTACATTGGCCGATAGAAAGGATGGAATTAAGGTTGGATAAATTGATCTTTGTACACTAAGACCATTTCAACGGAGAGAATTCAAGGGGGTTATTGGTCAATTGATAGTGAGGACTGGTAAGTAACTCAAAAGTCAGTTGGGCATCCTGCAACATTAATATTATGATAGACCTAAATAAATGTATTAGTTTGTCTCATTGATTCTTCCTTTTATCCCCCACTACTTGTCTCCCATAGTATTCTTTCATCTTAGATTTGAAAGTGACTATAAGATCATACTCTCCTTGGTCCCACCCTAGCTGAGTTATCCCATGTTTTTTAGCCTCATAGGTGTTTCACGATTGCAGAACATAGTTAAGAAACCATGGTCATCAAGAACTAGGATGGATTCCTTGAGTAAAACCCATGCAATAAATATTTCCAATGAAATAAAAGAATATCCAATTATAGAACCACTGATGCTATCTAGAGTATATTTTCAAGGGCCAAAATTGAGGAAAGTCCCACTACTGAAATGTGGAGTCTATAATGTGCGTGACTCAAATCACTTCCAAGAAACACAATTCAAAAATTATGCATGGATTTTCTAGAAATAACATGGCATAGAGAAGTTGGTCATTCAAAATCAGGTGAGGCCTGTGTGAAATTATGGAATCCTTATCTTTCTCAACTCTCCCCATTTTGGTTGAGCCCCAATTGTTCATGCATGTGTTTTGTTCCTCCTTACCAAACTATATGGAGGTTATATATGGAAGGATAATCCTTAATCCATTAACCATGATACGATACACAAAGTTTTGAGTCTTCCCCCCTATGGTGAGGATACAAAAGTTACCATCAAGGAAAAATATGATGCATAGGAGGGAGTATACACCTAGTTTGGGATATGCAATGGGAATCACGAGGTTGTAATCCCTGAGATTTACAACACAATTACTAGCCTTCAAGATCATAGATAAGTGTTGAAAGGATAAATTTCCCGATATAAAAATTTCCAGAATGATGTGGCGGGGAATTTTGGTTCCCTGTGTTAACAATTAGATTTACCCTCACTACCTTAGTCTCCTCCTGCTGCAAACCACCTATGGGATCATGCAACCTCCCAGTATAGGATCATTCAAAGGAGTTGAATCAGCTCTCACATCCTCATTGGATTCTCTCTGATTCACACAAGACCCTTCATTTCCTTATGGAAGTCCAAAAAAAACCTGTGGGTTCTTATAATAAACCCCTTTTACTCCCTGGTTTATACCACGGGCGCTAGGCCCTTTTCCCCAAACAGAATGGCATATGATCTTGGGATAGAACCAAGCGCTTAGATGAAAGGTACTATTAGGGGCTACAGGACTTCAATGCTCCAGAGGATTCACCCACTACTACATATTGTAAAAATTCCGACGTTTTATTTGCGGCGTTATGGACAAAATTGTCCATATTGTCGCAAAATAGAGGAAATTTATAAAAAAAAAAAAATCATGTTGCCTGATAACATTGCTCTTTCCACGTTGACGTCTCTCTTCCCACGTTAACGTCGGTCTTTCCACGTTAACGTCGCTCTTGCCACGTTTTCCACTGGAACGTCTCTCTTGCCACATTTTCCACTGGAACGTCTCTCTTGCCACGTTTTCCACTGGAACGTCTCTCTTGCCACGTTTGTGAAGATGTATGTCTCTCTTTCCATGTTAATGTCGGTCTTGCCACGTTAATGTCGATCTTGCCACGTTTTCCACTGGAACGTCTCTCTTTCCACTTTTTCCACATGGAACGTCTCTCTTGCCACGTTTGTGAAAAGATATGTCACAATTGTGACATTTTGGAAACTAGGTTTTCCCCTCCAATGGTCACCTTAATATAACTAGGTCCAAGATCATATTTCTTGAGGACTGACTGATATTTTTGCAAGGCTATAAACCCAAGGTAACATTCCTGCATATCTTACCTTAGCCTAGTAAGATTCAAAAATGTTTGAGTGATGACTTTCCATTCCTCACATCAATAAAGAGCATCTGCAATCAATCACCCTCGTGTCTCATGGAGTCTTGTTAGTTCCTCTTGAGTCCTATTAGAGTTTACTCTTTCATCCATGAGTTTTACCCATCCAAGGTTGTTGAGTATTTACTTCCATTCATCCCCTTAGTTTATTGATTTGTCCTTGAACAAATTTTTTCCTAGTAATCAACCATGCCATGTGGAATGTTTTCAGTCACTGCAGTTCAACCTTGCCTTTATGCTCCAAATAGGGGAAGTCTTGAGTCCATATCCCTTTTCCTTATTGTTATCCCTGGTGTTAGTATTTGTCAATTG
>ML787352.1:414222-466693 GCA_009831015.1 Picea engelmannii | reverse complement strand
TTAAATATTGATATGGCTAGTATCTTAGCAAAGGTTAATGTACCTGTCCCTCTTAGTACTGATATTGTATTTTTTTTTTAAATACCTACAAGAAGGTCGCTATTGCGACATCTTGGAGTGTCTCTCCCATAGCAACCACGTCGAAGATCATACCTCTTAATGTCTCTCTTCCCACGTTTTAGACGTCTCTCTTGCCACCTTAAGAACGTCTCTTTTGCCACCTTTGAAACGTCTCTTTTGCCACCTTTGAAACGTCTCTCTTTCCATGTCTGAAACGTCTCACTTGCCACGTTTGCAACGTCTCACTTGCCACGTTTGCAACGTCTCACTTGCCACGTTTGAAACATCGGTCTTGCCATGTCTGAAATGTCTCACTTGCCACGTTTGCAACGTCTCACTTGCCACGTTTGAAACATCGGTCTTGCCACGTTTGCAACGTCTCACTTGCCACTTTTGCAACATCTCACTTGCCACGTTTGAAACGTCGATCTTGCCACGTTTGAAATGTCGCAATACAAACAAAAACTAGGTCGTCGGAAAACCGACGTCATGTGAAACGACGTTTGAGGGGGTCCGAGGTTTGTCGGTCTTCCGACAATAGAAAGTGGCAATTGCGTCGAACGCGCCGTCGGAATTTGACCCAAATGCAGTAGTGACTAAACACAACACTCCAATCTCTCGGAGTGGTTACCAGTCGAACTAGGTCATAAAGGTGACATGACCGGTGGGTGTAGGTCCTCTCCCTATCCTTCCACTTATCCATATCAATGGTTATATTTGACTCTCCTGAATTGGAAGACATACAAGGATTATCCTGCCTCCATGATCTACGACTAAGATCTAATACGGGACTCTGGGCTTCAGAGGTTTACATGAATCCAACACACAATGACGCCTGGACAATCATGATCTACGATTCACTCTCCTCCTACAGTTAACAACTATGATTAACTCCATGCATCAAAGCTTCAGGGTTCCTCTCTCCAAATGACCACCTCCAAAATATCGAACACCCAAACGTCGAATTAGTGAAGGACGGAGATATATGACTAAGACTCCCCTATTTTATCGATGACGAATATTAAGTCTGACTCTTCGAAGCTTTGGGGTTTTGGCCACTCTGCAATGACTATCTACAAATTATCCTAGGTAGCCGAAGTGTCGAAGGGATTAACAATCAATGACCCTGCTTCACTCTGTGATCTATGAATAAGATCTATTTCGAGACTTTGGGCTTCAAGGTTTTCTTCTCTTGGAAACACAAGGACCAATCTTTCCTGAAGTGTCGAATCTCTGAATTGTGATATTTAGAGATCACATTTTCCTGTGCTCGAATCCAACGAATAGAATATTATCTTCTCTTGACTGTGCTTCTCCTCTTGTCTAGGTTTGATCCAATGGCCCATATCTGTTTCCAAAGCAAATCCAATGACTATTGTGGTTTCTTCTGCTCTACGTCTCCACTTACCTTCAATAAAGGAACTCTCAAATATTTCAAAGGATTGGCCTTTGATCTCTCCTCTACAAGGTCAAGTCCTCAAATTACCCTACACAATGTTCTTGAAAATTGAACTCTTGTTCAAAAATTTCACTGTGGCTCATTTAGCAAAACCCTAGTTCTAGATCTCCTCTAAAAATGATTTTCTAGGCAATGGAATGACAACAGAGATTCCCCACTAGATGAAACCTGGTCCCTTGGATCTAATTCAAACAATGGTTCATCCATCTGGAGGCTGATTAGATTTTTATCAGAGTTACAACTCGCCTCCTCAAGGCATTCACGGACATGTTATCAATCTTTTCTGGGGGAATTAAATCCAAACCGAGCATCATAATGGAGTTCCATAAGCTCCCTCATGTTTTTTTGTCCAAGGTCTATGTGACCATCCTACCCACAATCACCCAACATAATGTTTCGAAAAATCGACCTCTTGTTCAGAAATTGCACTGTGCCTCATTAAGCAAAACACTAGTTCTAGAGATCCTCCAACAAACTCTTTTCCAAAAACCTGAATGAAAATGGATGGACCCAAGTAAATGAAACTTGATGCCTCAAATCTAATTCAACGAATGGTTCTTCTATCTAAGGCTAGGTTATATTTTTATGATGAATTGCAACTCGCCTCCTCAATCCATTCGGGGACATGTTGGCAATTTGGTCGGCAGACATAAAATCCAATCTGAGAAGAATAACCGAGTTTTGTAATCTACCATAAGAGTTTTTAGCTAATACGCAAGGGACCATGCTAATCACAATTGTCTGATGTAGATTTCTTGAAAATCTACCTCTTGTTCATAAATTGCACTGTGCCAAATTGAGAAAAACCCTTGTTCTGGAGATCCTTCAACAAAATTTTTGCTTGGAAACAAAATGAAGGTGAAGGGGCCCCAATAGATGAAACCTAGTGACATGGATCAATTGTAAGTGATGTTTCATCCATCAGAGGCCTCAGTGAGAAAAAACCTAGTTTCGAAGATTCTCGAACAAACACATTTTTAGGAAATGGAATGAAAATGGAGGGGCCCCACTAGATAAAACCTGGTGCCCTGAATCTAATGCAATCAATGGTTTTTCAATCCGAAGCCCGGTTATAGTTTTATCGTTATTTGCAATTCACCGAGTCAATCCATTAAGAGAGATGTTGGCAAGTTAGTCTGGGGGTGTAAAATCCAAAATGAGAAGTATAATAGAGTTTCTTAAGATCCCACATGTCTATTTGGCAAAGGCCCACATGACGAAGCTACCCATAATCACAGGAAACAATGTTCTTGAAAATTGACCTCTTGTTCAGAAATTGCAGTGTACCTCACTAAGAAAAACCCTAGTTACGGATATCTTTCAACAAACTCTTTTTCAGGAAACAAAATGACAACAGAGAGGGCCCACTAGATGAAACTCGATGCCTCATATAAAATGAAATGGATGGTTCATTCATCTGATGTATGGTTAGAGTTTTATCATGAGTTGCAACTCACCTCCTCAAGCCATTCAGGTACATGTTGGTAATTTTTTTCAAGGGCATAAAATCCAAAGAGAGTAGCATAAAAGAAATCCATAAGCTCCCACACATATGTTTATCCAAGGCCCATGTGACCACACTACCAACAATCACCTGGAATAATGCTCTTGAAAATTGATCTCTTGTTCAAAAATTGCATTATGCCTCATCGAGAAAAAACCCTAGTTTCAAGGATCCTCCGAGAAATGATTTTATGGGAAACAAAATGACAATGGATAGGCCCCACCACTTGAAACCCGATGATGAAGACCCCCTACCGCTGCCTCGGTAGGGTCCACTGACCTCCCAGTCAAGGATTGTTCTTCAATGTATGAGTTGAAGCATCTCTTCAATTCCCTGGTGGAATCCTACAAACAAATCCACAGGTCCTTTATAAAACTCCGCCTACGTGACTAAGCACCAAGCGTGAGCCTCACCTCCACACAACCATAGGCTGGGAACGCGTGCCTACACAAAAAGTGCTTTTTTCTTTAGGACCTCGGGTGTTCCGTTTCCAAATCACCCCACTCCCTTGAGTCTTGATATCTCAACTTCTGAATCCTTCCTAAGACCAAATCTGACGGTCCTTCACTTTCCTCGACTGACGACTGTGGTCGTTTCATGATTTTTCCTATCGGGGAAATGAACGTGAGTCATCTCCAACTCTTCGTTCCCTGGAATCCCAATATCCGAGTTATCTCTTAGCCTCCGCTAGCTCCTCTCGTAACCTCCTATTCATGTGACCCTTTCTTGTGACCTGAGGCTAATCCTATGAGCACGTCAAGACCTCGCATTTCATGAATTTGGAACACAACCCAATGCATGTCCTTCAAAATCCCGATCCTGAACTTCTGAAGTCCCCTTGTGTAGATCAACGGTCACCCTCCTTTGTGATTTGGCGGCTCATATCTAATCGTTATTTTGGGCCTTGAGAGTTCTTGAAACTCCGCCCCTTAACTTTCTCTAGCAGTGACTCAGCGAAATGATGATCTCTTGCCACGTGTCCCTCTTGATGGACAGCTAGTATCATTTCGACTCCTAGCTACCAATGTATTTTCTCCTATCTTCACCTTCATTCTCCTGGTGCCTGATCCTCTGATGTGTGTGGATCTCCACCACTTTTTACCCCTAATGATGTATGGTTCTAATCATTTTGGAACTTTGGGACTTTGACAAGTCCACTCTTATGCATACACAAGGATTACTCCTCACGTGATTTCCTCCAGATCCAACGGTTGTTGGTCCTCTGTGATCTGATCTGATGGCTCATATATGTTTCTCTTGTGCGTTCTCCTGTGTGCCTGGACATGAGGTTCAACGGTCTAGATTTATTCCTCTGCAACTGATCTAATGGTGGTCGATGCTCCTCTTTGTGAGTTTTGGATTTCTTCCCAGACGTGGAAGATTTCAATGTTTCTAGGGTCTCGTCCTTCGATTCATCTCCTGCGAGCCCTGTGACTTTGGGTCTCGACTTTCGCTCTCCCTCCTAAGATTTTGTCAATGAAACTTAACCTCGTCTGTAGCACGTTCCATGCGCTCTGTGCGTAGCTTCGTGCTATCTCTCCTGATCTTTGTCTATTGATTGTACCTCGAAGTGTCTCGAACTTCTTCTCCTTTCTGTTGGAACTTTGTGTACAAAGGAACTATTCGTCGTGAGCTTTGGAACTTAAAAAAAGTTCTCTTCTCTGCACGCTCCTTGTGCTTGATTAGCCTCTTGATGGTTGTCTTTCAACACTTCATCTGAGTGTTGTCCTGGTGCACTCCTTGCACAGGTCTTCCTATAGAGTGTTCAGTAACTTTGTTTCCCCCTTGAGCTTCAAATACTCAGACCTCAGCGGTCTCTGTCCCTTTCTCTCTCGAAGGGATGAAAGTTCCCTCTTGGAAACCTTCTACTCAAGCACGCCTTGCTGAGTATACAAATTATTCAAAAATAATGTGTGTGTCTTCCTACAACACTTCTCTTTTCACAGAACTTGAAACAGAGCTCCTTGGTGCACTCTCTACACTCGCTCAATGCCCTCTTTGCAGAGCTTCTCAGAATCTTCAACAATTTTGTTTTCTCTGTGTCTTTCTCTGACACAATCCTTCCTCCAACGTGTTCAGTAACCTTGAGGTTCTCCTTTGAGTTTATGATTCCATTGGTGTGCCCTCCTAGCACGTCCTTGCCTGAATTCCACAGAACTCAGATGTGCACTCTTGCACTCGCTCACAGAGTCTTCAACACTCTATCATGCAACCCCTTGCATTAAGCCACAAAGAACTGAGACTGAAATTAAAGAAACTCACAGAGATTGAATTATGTCTATCCCTGCAGATGGAATCTAACATACATCTATAAAACATGCATATAAACACATAAAATACATTCATTCAAATACACAAAAACACACAAATTTTCTCATGCAGGAAAAACTGCTCTCTGTATTAACTAAGAATGCCAATATTACAATGTGTTCAATCTTTGAATGCAACAAAGTCTCGACTCTCTCTTTTCTCTAGTCTATTTTATTATGCCTAACTATCCTTAATGAATCTAGATACAAAGATATTTTTACAAAAGAGGGGATCCTTGAGCCTTTCCCTCCAAGCTACCTACCCTCATTAATTTGCATTGAGTTACATTCGATGGTTGTCTAGTCCGGATCGGATCTAGATATTCAGCCTTACAAACATTTAAATAAAAATTCAAATTTTTTAAATGAGGGATGATGCCTCTCTCCTCCATTGAATGCATGCCAAATGTGTTGGCTAGCTGGCACATTGCTGACGTGGAGAGATTCTCCTACATCATACTCCACTGCTGCAAAAAATTCATGAGCTCCTGCTCATGAACTGCCCAACTCTGGTGAAATCCACCTGGATCCCAAACTATTCTTTGCAGCTGTAAATCTACTCCACTGCTTTGATTTTGTTGCTTATGATTCTTCTTCCCTGTTGCTATGGAAGGCTTCCTTCTGCTCAACTTCGCCTTGCTGATAGATTCTTGCACTGAACTTAACATCAATATTCTTATCTCTTCGATCACCTCTTCCAGTTTCTCAACTGGTTGTCTTTCCTTTTGAGGTCTTCTCGACTGCAACTCTTCCTTCTTGGCAATGGGTAGATTATCTCGATCCCCCCAACTGTTTTATTTTTCTTTTGTGGCATTAAATTTCCACTATGTTGCAGACTCCTTTTCTGCGATCTCATCACTGAGATTTTTTTCAGCTTCACCTTCTGACAGATTTTCTTCTACTAGTTCTCTTGCTAGCATTTTCCAGCTTCCTCCAGCTGCTCTCCAGACTGGAATTTTTCCATAATCTGTTTGACCGTCTCTTTATGGAAGTCATTTACTGGCTCTAGATGGTTCAACCAATCCTCCATCATGTTCAACACCTTCTCCCATAGAGTGAGAAACTCAACTGCATGCTACTCTTTCATTGGGGAAAACATCAGTATTTGCTCCTTCGCCTCCTCTTTGACAGTCACAACTAGTTGTCTTTCTTTTGTTGTTGCACCTGTAACATTTATTCTAGCCTCTACCTAGATACTTGGTAGGAATACCTCAATTCCTCCAATGATCAGAAGGAATTTATGATTTTCCTCCATCATCTCTCCTTGCTGGTATGAACTCTCAGTTGAGTTAATTTTCTCTCCCTTTCCCACCCGACAATCTGGGATTTCCTCTCTACCCACTTGGCAGCTTATGAGATCTCTGCTTGACATTTTTTCCTCATCATCACTGATATTCTTCCCAGCTTCTAGCTCACAGATGTGATCCACTTCCTCTGTGTCCCTAAGGATTTAAACATACCTCATCCACCTCTTTAATAGTTGTCACTTTCCTCTGGCCAAAAATCACTTGACTGGACACTTCACCTTCTTCTTCATCGGCCACTCATACACCCAATGCACTTTTGCATTCTGCTGCATTTTAAATGAAAGATTCTCCATTCATTCTCTTATCTCGATGGGATCTTGGTCCATCTCCTCTTTACTCTTCTGTTGGAGATCCTTACTTCGACCACACCCATGGCCTTAAATAGCCATCTTCTTCCTCTACTTGCTACCTACATAAATCAACTATGTGCAGGATCTCCTCTATCTCCTTCGCCCAAAATATATAGACGAAAAATAAGCTTTGATACCACTTTGATGGTGTGTATCAGAGTATATCCTTTCTCTTATCTCCGCTAAAAAAATAAATAAATTATGAGATCTGATACCACTTCGATGGTGTGTATCAGAGTATATCCTTTCTCTTCTGTCCGCTACAAAAATAAATCAATTCTAAGCTCTGATACCACTTTGATGCAGACCCCATAGTGCTGCCTTGGTAGGGTCCATTGACCTCCTGGTCAAGGATCATTATTTAGTCTATGAGATGAAGCAACTCTTCGATTCCCTACTGGAATCCTACAAACAAATCCCCAGGACCTTTATGAAACTCCTCCTACATGACTAATCACCAAGCGCGAGCCTCACCTCCACACGACCATAGGCTATGACCGCATGCCTACACAAAAAGCTCTTCGTGCTTCGGGACCTTGGGTGTTCTATTTCCAAATCACTGAAATCCCTTGAGTTTCGATCTCCTGACTTCTGAATTCTCCCTGAGACCAAATCTGACGGTCCTGCGCTTTCCTCGACCGACGAATGCGATCATTTCACGATTTCACATATCAAGGAAATGAACGTGAGTCATTTGCAACTATCTATTCCACGAAATCCCGATCTCTGGGTTAAGTGCCTAGCCTTCACTAACTCCTCTCTTAACCTCTTATCCATGTGACCCTTTTCCGTGACATGGAAATAATCCTTTGAGTGCATCGGGACCTCGCATTTCACGAAGTTGGAACACAACCCAACACCTATCCTTCAAAAGGATGATCCCCAAACTTCTAAAGTCCCCTTCCCTAGATCAATGGTCACCCTCCTTTGTGATATGGAGGCTCATATATAATCATTATTTCTTGCCTCGCGAGTTCTTGAAACTCCGCCCCTTGACATTCTCTAGCAACGAGTCAGCGAAATGTTGATCTCTCGCCACGTGTCCCTCTCAATGGACAGATATGATCATTTCGGCTCCCAGCTACATGGGTATTTTCTCCTATCTTCACCTTCATTCTCACGATGCCCGATCCTCTGATGTGTGTGGATCTCCACCACCTATCACTCCTGACGATGGATGGTTCCAATCATTTCGAAACTTAGGGACTTTGACGAGTCCACTCTCTTGTATAAAAAAGAATTAAGCCTCCTGCGCTTTCCTCCAGATCCAATGACTGTTGGTCCTCTGCGCTAAGATCTGATGGCTCAGATCTGTTTCTCTTGCGTTCTCTCCTATGTGCCTGGACATGAGATTCAACGATCTAGATTTCCTCCTATTGCGCTAATCTAATGGTTGTTGGCACTCATCATCCTGAGTTTTGGATTTCTTCCCAGATGTGGAAAATTTTAATGTTTCGAGGGTGTCAGCCTTCGATTCATCTCCTGCGAGCCCTGTGACTTTGGGTCTCGACTTCCTCTCTCCCTCTTGATATTTCATCAATGAAACTTAGCCTCGGTCCTAGCACGTTCCATACGCTCTGCGCGCAGCTTCGTGCTATCTCTCCTGAGCTTTGTCTATGGATTGGACTTCGAAGTGTCTCAACTTGCTGCTCCTTTCTGCTTGAAATTTGTGTGCAAAGGCACTATTTATACTGAGCTTTGGAACTTAAAACAAGTTCTCTTCTCTGCATTCTCCCTATGATTGATTAGCCTCCTGATGGTTGTCTTTCAACACTTCATCCAAGTGTTGGCTTGGTTCACTCCTTGCACAGGTCTTCCTATAGAGTGTTCAGTAACTTTGTTTCCCCCTTGAGCTTCAACTACTCGGACCTCAATGGTCTCTGTCCCTTTCACTCCTCGAAGGGATGTAAGTTCCCTCTTGGAAACCTTCTGCTCAAGCACACCTTGCTAAGTCTACCGAGTATTCAAAAACCCTGTGTGTGTCTTCCTCCGACACTTCTCTTTTCAAAAAAATTGAAACAAAGTTCCTTGGTGCACTCTCTGTACTCGCTCAATTCCCTCTTGGAAGATCTTCATAGAATCCTCAGCAATTTTGTTTTCTCCGTGTCTTCCTCCGACACAATCCTTCCTCCAAGGTGTTCAGTAACCTTGAGGTTCTCCTTTGAGTTTATGATTCCTTTGGTGCACTCTCCTGGCATGTCCTTGCCTAAATTCCACAGAAATTAGATGTGCACTCTTGCACTGGCTCACAGAGTCTTCAACACTCTATCATGCAACCCCTTGCATTAAGCCACAAAGAACCTAGGCTGAAATCAAAGAAAGTTAGAGACAACAAATTTTGTCTATCCCTCCAGATGGAATCTAGCATACATCTACATCACATGCATATAAACACATAAAAGACATTCATTCAAATACACACAAACATGCAAAGATTATCATGCAAGAAAAGCTTCTCTCTATATTAATATCATAATGCCAATATTACAATGTGTTCAAGCTCCGACTGCAACAGAGTCTCGACTCTCTCTTTTCTCCGTTCTATCTTCTTCTGCCTAGCTATCCTTAATGAATCTAGATACAAAGATATTTTTACAAAAGAGGGGATTGTCGAACCTTTCCCTCCAAGCTACCTAATGTCATTAATTTACATTGAATTACATTCAATGGTTGTCTAGTCCGGATCGGATCTAGATCTTTAGCCTTACAAACATTTAAATCAAAATTCAAATTTTTTAAACGAGGTTTGACGACTCTCTCCTCCATTGAATGCACATTGAATGTGTGGGCTAGATAGCACGTTGTTGACGTGGAGAGATTCTCCTACATCACCCGATTCTGCATATCCAATGTAATTGATGGTTAATCCATCCAAGTCCCTGTTAGAATTTTATCGCGAGTCACAACTCATCTCCTCAAGACATTCAGGTACATGTTGTCAATTTGGTTCGGGGACATAAAATTGAATCTGAGTAGCATAACATAGTTTTGTAAGCTCCCACACATCAGTTTTTCCAAAGCCAACGCGACCACACTGCCACAATCACACACAATCTTCTTGAAAGTCAACCTCTTGTTCAAAAATTGGACTATGTCTCATTGAGAAAAACCCTAGTTTTGCATATCCTTAAACAAATAATTTTTTTGGTGAAGAGGACCTATTAGCTAAAACCTAGTTCCCTAGATCCAATGCAACCAATTCTTCGTCCATTCGAGGCACGATCAGAGATTTATCATGAGTTGCAACTTGCCTGCTCAAGCCATTCAGGGACATGTTGGTAAATTAGTCTGATGGAATAAAATCCAAATCGTGAAACATAGAATATTTCTGTAATCTCCCACATATCTGTTTGGAAAAGGTCCACGTGACCATTCTACCCACAATCAACCAACAAAATTTTTTTGAAAATCGATCTCTTGTTAAAAAATTGCACTGTGCCTCACTAAGAAAAACCCTATTTCCATAAATCCGCCAACAAACAATTTTTTTTGGAAACGAAATGACAATGGAGGGGCCCCACTAGTTGAAACCTAGTGTCATGGATCCAATTAAATTGACATCTCGTCCATCGGAGGCTAGATTAGATTTTTATTATGAGTTGAAACTCGTCTCCTCAAGGCATTCAAGGACATGTTGGAAATTTAGTCAAGGGGAATAAAATTCAAACTAAGCATCATAACGAAGTTATGTAATATCCCACACATATATTTGGACAAGGTCCACATGACCACACTACCCACAATCGACTGCCACAATGTTCTTTAAAATTGACCACTTGTTCAGAAATTGCATTGTGCCTCATTGAGAAAAACCCTAGTTCCAAAGATCCTCCAACAAACATGTTTTAAAGCAATTAAATGATAGTGAAGAGACCCGACTAGATGAAAATCAGTGCCTGATATCTAATAAAACTGATGATTTTTCCATCCAAGGCTCTATTAGTGTTTTACCGCGAGTTGCAACTCAGTTCCAAAGCCATCCAGGGACATGTTGGCAATTTGTTCCAAGGGTATAAAATACAAAAAAAACAACATAACGTAGTTTAATAAGCTATTGCATGTCTAATTGGATAAGTCCCACATGAACACACTACCCACAATCACCCGACACAATGTTCTTGAAAATCGACCTCTTGTTTAGAAATTACACTGTGCCTCACTGGGAAAAGTCCTAGATTCGAGGATCCTTCAAAAAATGCTTTTCTGGGAAATAGAATGAAAAAATAGGGGCCCCACTAGATCAAACTTGGTTCCCTATATCCAATGCAACAAACGGTTCATCCATCTGAGGTCTGGATAAAGTTTTATTATGATTTGCAATTCGCCTTTTCAACGCATTTAGGGATATGTTGGAAATTCGGTCTAGTGTCATAAAATCAAAACCAAGGATCTTAATGGAATTTCATAAGCTCCCAAACATCTGTTTGGCCAAGTCCCAGGCAACCATACTACCCACAATAAACCGACACAATGTTCTTGAAAATCAACGTATTGTTTATAAATTGCATTGTTCCTCACTGAGAAAAAACCTAGTTTCAGATATCGTCGAACAAATTGTTTTCTAGGAAATGAAATGAAAACATATCGACCTGAATAGATGAAACCCGGTGCCGCAAATCTAATGCAACTGATGTTTTTTCCATCCAAGGGGCAGTTAGAGTTTTATCGCGAGTTGCAACTCACCTACTCAAGACATTAAGGGACATGTTGACAATTTGGTCTGGGGAAAGAAATCCAAAGCAAGAATCATAACATAGTTCCCTAATCTCCCACATATCTATTTGGAAAAGTACCACGTGAACAATCTACCCACAATCGCCTAACAGAGTCTTCCTGAAAATCGACCTCTTTTTTAGAAATTGTAGTGTGCCTCATAGAGAAAAACCCTAGTTTCATAGATCCTGCAAAAAATGATTTTATAGGCAATGGATTGATAGTGGATCGGCCCCACTAGTTAAAACCTAGTGCCTTAGATCCAATGCTACCAATGATTCATCCATCTGTGGCTCAGTTATAGTTTTACTGGGAGTTGCAACTCGCCTCCTCAAGCAATTCAGGGACATGTTGAAAATTTGTTTCGAGGGCATAAAATCTTAACCACATGGCATAAAGGAAATACGTAAACTCTCACATGTTTTTTTTGCCAAGGCCCATGTGAACAAACTACCCATAATATTCCAACACAACATTCTTGAAAATCAATTTCTTGTTCATAAATTGCTCTGTGCCTCATTGAGAAAAACCCTAGTTTCAAAGATCCTCCAAAAAACACTTTTCTAGGAAACATATTGACAATAGAGATGCCCCATCACCTGAATCCCAGTTCCCTAAATCCAATGCAATCAATAGTTCATCCATCTCATGAGCGATTATATTTTTTTCGTGAGTTGCAACTCATTTCCTCAAGCCATTCAGGGAGATGTTTACAAATAATTCTGAGGGTATAAAATCCAAACCGAGCAGAATAAAGGAAATATCTAAGCTCCCACATGTATATTTGGCCAAGGTTCATGTTACCATGCTACCAATAATATCTCAACACAATGTTCTTGAAAATAAATCTCTTGTTCATAAATTGCATTATGCCTCATTAAGAAAAACCCTAGTTTTGGAGATCCTCCAAAACAATGCTTTTTTGGGAAATGGAATGACAATGAAAAGGGCCCACCATGATCATATACCTTTTGAATATTTGCAAATGTGATTTTATCCTCTATATAGTCATGCACAACAAATAAACTCAATATCAACTAGTTTGGAAACATTTTATCCTCGATGTGAGTTTCATTATCTATGCATGGTGCATGTTTTTTCACATGAATATAATCCATCCGCATAACATTTTGATTTCTACAAATTATCATCAAAGGTTCCATTTTCTATTGCACGTGTATATGAAAATAATGTTATATAATAATAATTCCACTCTAATATGATGCACTATGAATCCTTCGCAAAAGGGC
This sequence comes from Picea engelmannii, assembly GCA_009831015.1. Taxonomy (NCBI): domain Eukaryota; kingdom Viridiplantae; phylum Streptophyta; class Pinopsida; order Pinales; family Pinaceae; genus Picea; species Picea engelmannii. The sequence continues at coordinate 453,741 of ML787352.1, read as the reverse complement.
ATATATAAATGAAAACCTACTAAAATTCGATAGATTAACAAAAATGGTTATTTTTTCACCTAGGTATCTATAAAATTTATAGATGTTAGTATATACATGTGTGGCATGGTTATGGAGCGGAGTGAGTGGTGTTGTCCCTAGTGCACTCCAAGGAAATTGCAAAATCCAAATCCCTAAAACCTCTGTTCCATTTACAATTGGTGTTTCTTCATTGTGGTAAGGGACCTTCCCACTTTTGCAACCTATCCATTCATAGAATATCCATCTAAATCCATGTTTTAAAATATGTCATAACCTGGCATAACTTGCATGGAGAGATTCTTTAGTTTCCCTACCCAAGTAACAAGTACCTATTCCATCAGATAGATGTACGTATAATGATCAATCCTCGTATCTACACCAAAGTACAATTTCCAACTATTGATTCCACCCTCCCTATGAAAGGAAATGTGCTTGAATGAACATAATTTCAGCAAGGCTAACAAGGTTTATTTAGCCTCAGTGATAAAAAAATTCCCCCATTATATTGGTCTCATGTGGCATGCTAGCTCGCACCACTTGGATAAACAACATTTTATCCTCATCACTATATTGGAAACCATATGAAAATCATGGACAATTTCTCGAACAACACATATATAACTCTTTATTATTACTAAATTTCATTATGTCATCTTCAACTAAGGACATTTGATAGTAGTGAAAGAAAATTTTATATGGTTAATTGCAATGTTGATGAAATTGTTGAAGAAATATGCATCCTAATACCAATTTTTATGATTAATTATTTTCAAAATATCCCATTAAAAGTTACCAACTTACTTCTACTACATTGATAACATATAATGATCCAATTAGTATTTGTTAATATACATATTAAATTCAAATATTTTTTATGATGTAAAGAATTGATAAAATATATTTGCATTTTAAAAATTTTAATCTTTTTCCACTTAAACTTAGGTATAAACATTATTTTTCTAATTAAAAGGAAAAAAATAATATTTTCTTAAATAATGTGAATTTCAATTCATTATTAAATATTAAAAAAATCTAATACTAAATATTTATCTAATTTATATTATTAGTATTTAATGGTAATATTTTATTATATTAAACAAATCTAATATAAAATATTTATCTAATTTATATTATTACTATTTAATGGTAATATTTTATTATATTAAATAAGTTTAAGTATTTTTTTTTGGGTTAAATATTAATTATTTTCTAATAAAATTGTTAGCAAGATACATGAAAAACATATTAATATAAAAATGACTTCAAAACGCTATTTAATATCATTATTTTATGAGGTTCAAATTCAAAGGGGTAGGGTATGAGCATCTATCTAGAAGTGAAATAGTCTTGTGGAAGGAAGGGGGTCTCATATATCAATTTGGTGGGGTCTATTGTCCCGCAAACAAGGGGTCTCATACACCAATTTTGTGGGGTCCCTTGTCCGACAAACAAGGGTGACCTCTTACACCAATTTGGTATATGGCTCTTAAAATTAGATTATTGTTAATATTAAGATCACGCTCAAGCCACCAACCAAATTTATTTATGAGACCTCCTTGTTTGTGGACTAAAACTTATTAAAATATATTAAATAAGTTTCAATAATATAATTAAAATATAATAATTTATGAGACTTATTAGCAATACACATAGAGAAAATATTAATCTAAAACCGAATCAACAAGACATACAATTCCATTGTAAGATTTGTACATACATTTTCTAGAAATTTCATGGATTTTCAAGTCTAAACACATACCTCGTTGTGTAGATGTTATTTCCTAAGGGATAAAAGTACTGTCACCATCGAATCTGGTTCGTTCGCGTACCATGTGATGTTCTATGGGATTAAACGGGTCATATGTTTCAAGGTTGGATTTATAAAGTTGATAGAAACTCTTTATTAGTTCCCGCCTAAAGGAAGTAGGGACTTAGAGTAAACAGTTTTTGATAATTGCATGTAAAGAAAAGTTGTTAATCCAAAGTTTTGCTTTTAAATATCATAAAACCTGTTTTCTCACCTATCAAATTTTTTCAACAATTGTTTTTAACCAATAACAAATTTGGAGGTTTTATTTGGCCTCAAAGACAGGCAAGGAGCTATTAAACTTTGTAAATGATATATCTATCAGCGATGTGTTTCAACAAGGCAGATTAATGCTAGAATTCAACTTAAGCATTAATCCTAACGCATTAAATGTGTGAAATGTTTTACGTTGTATAGTATACTTCATCATAATGCCTTCATTCAACGTGGCAATGCCTTCCTGATGTTTAGGCTCTCCTATTGCCACGACCTGCTACCACCTGCCTCGACTAAGACTCTCCACTTGCCATGACCTGCTACCACCTGCCTCTGCTAGAAATGTGCTTGGTTACCTTCACTTCATTTGTGCCCAAATTATCAGTGCACTATCATCCATCCATAATGTCTACTATATATGGATATATTTTGTGAGAAGGTGAGAAAATCCTGCTCGAAATCTTGGATATATTTTGTGAGAAGGTGAGAAAATCCTACTCGAAATCTTGTAACCCGGGCTAAAACTTACTAAAATATATTAAATAAATTTCAATAATGTAATTAAAATATAATAATTTTTTAGACTTATTAGCACTACACATAAAAAGAATATTAATCTAAAACCGAATCAGCAAGACATACAATTCCATTGTAAGATTTGTCCATACATTTTCTAGAAATTTCATGGATTTTCAAGTCTAAACACATATCTCGTTCTGTAGATGTTATTTCCAAAGAGATAAAAGTACTCTCACCAACAAATCTGGTTCGTTCGCATACCATGTGATGTTATTTGGGATTAAGACGGTCATATGTTTCAAGGTTGGATTTATAAAGTTGATAGAAAGTCTTTATTAGTTCCCACCTAAAGGAAGTAGGGACTTATAGTAAACAGTTTTTAATAATTGCATGTAAAAAAAAGTTGTCAATCCAAAGTTTTGCTTTCAGATTTCATAGAACCTGTTTTCTCACCTATCAAATTTTTTCAACAATTGTTTTTAACCAATAACAAATTTAACAAATTTGGAGGTTTGATACAGGATCATCGCCAACTCATCAAGCGAGTCAGCATGGAGGGAGGACAGCTGGACAGCGCCAACACAAATTTTGAAAACACCTTGTTTTGGTTGCGCCAAACATTAATGTGTGGATTTAATGAAGCGCACTTGTACATTGTAATGGACCTTGAGCGGATAGCTCTCATCCTTAGGTAGATGAGGCATTTAATAGATTTAATGTTAGTAGATAGAATATTTAATTCTAGATTTGATATCGTAGAGTCCAAGAGGGAAAACGGATACAGACACCCTCATTGTATCATTGTAACATTATTCAGAATCATCAAGCATTCAGAAGAGAGAAGAGAAAGAAGAGAATTGTATGAAGAACACCCTAGTACAGATATTGAATTAATAGAATGAAGCTTTGATTCAATCTCATGGTTTGTGTTGTTTTCTCTGTGTATTGATGTTTTGCTCCTGAACGTTTCCTTTCTGTTGTACATTTGATTTTATATGCTGTGTATGTGATTTCATAGTTGAAATGAAGTCTGAGAGGGAGAGTGAATGAGTTTCAATTGTTTCTCTAAGTGAGTCAGAGGATTCCTGCAAGGAGTGTAGTCGAATTGTCCGCAAGGAGTGCGTTGACAGAAGGGTTCACTTAAAGATAGATTTTGTTCTCATCTCTTCAAGAGTGCAGATAGGCACAGTGCCGTGCAAGGAGTGCGCAGGCCAAGCTAAACCTCAGAGTTGCGATTCTGAGAAGAGTACGGGACGACTGCTGCTGCAAAAGTGCACAGGGTCGAAAGACTTCAACACTTAGATGTTGTTGAATATTTGCCGCAAGGAGTGCGTGCAAGAAGTTCTCTGAAGGACTTAAAGAATCGAGAACAAACTTAGGAGGAGTAGGCCTTCGAATTCGTCAAAGGATTGCACAGAAAGTACAGGAAGCTTGCGTGCGGGTGGATAAATCTTTGTGGAGGAATCTCTTGTTCATTTCGCAGAATTATTTGAGGAAGAACGGACGGACGGAAACATCCGAGGAGATTCCACGAGGTTTTGTGGACTATTGGATCTTCCAAGAGGTGCGAGGAAGTTAGGGAGGATCATTCGAAGGATTCAAAGTTCGGCAGGATCAGAGCCGTCGATCAGGGGTCACAAGGGTCATCGGATCCATACGTAACATCGCGCATCGGGAGTTCGCAGGGTGCAGCTCCAAAAGTTTGCAACGAGGATTGCGATATCGCGAGACGTGATATACCGGTAAGCCCCAAGACCGTGTGGGCCATAGTCAGAGTGACATGGACAGGTGGTGTGACTCATCGGGATCTCGCCGCGAGAAGTCCCGAGCATTTGGGTTAGGATTCGCGATTCTGCAAAATCCGAAGTCCCGACGAAGGAAGGGATCGTCAGAGAAATTAATTCGCACGTGTGTATCGGCGTTTCGGCACCTCGGGAGTCGGGAGTTGGAAAACCGAGAGCTTAGCATCGCGAGTAGCGAAGTCACGAGGTAGTGAGACCGAGGATTTCGGCATTTCGACATCTCGTGTATCGGGGGTTGGAAAACTGAACGGTTGGCGTCGCGAGTTGCGAAGACGCGATAAGACCGAAGTCCCGACGGCAGATAGAGGAAGTCAGCGTTGACTGGCACATCGGGTCTCGGGAATTCAAGAGCCCAGAAATAGACAGTGAATTCGTGAAGCTACGAGTTCAGATCCTCCGACAGCTAAAGAAAGGTGGATTTAGCGAAGAGAATCTGTGGGTACAAACTTCCAGATAGGGAAGTAGAAGAACCGTTGAGTTCTTCGGGCCGAAGGAAAGAAGGTCTGGTGCGAGCGATCGCGCATCCGAGGAGTGCGGTTGCGTCAGAGTGGTATCATAGCGGGAATATCTTTTGCTTTCTATAGCAAGAGAAGAGATTCATCATGCCGCCCAGAAGGGAAAGACAGTCACCTGATCCCGAAGACAGGGAGGTGAGAAGAAGAGGCAGGCCAACAGGAAATCCAGAAATGGAAAGGCAGATACGTGATCTCCGAGTGAGATTTGAGGAGATGGAGACAACTCAGAGACGCGGAGTTGGTGCAGGGGATCTTAGTGATTCCGAGGTTGAAGAGGAAGTTGGACATGAATAAGAGGTCACAGCAGAGGATGCATCAACCGAGTCGTTGATCAAAGCCATTTCCAGAATGGGTGCGAAGGAAAAAATGGACATTCCAGTCTATGAAGGAAATCTGGATGCAGAAGAGTTTCTAGATTGGATTAGAGATATTGACACCTACTTCGATTACGAGGATATCGAAGAGGATAAGAAATTCAGGCATGCTATCACGCGCTTGAAAGGACATGCAACATTATGGTGGGACGAGCTACAAGTTAACAGACGCTGCAAGGGCAAGCAGAAAATCAAGAGTTGGGACCGAATGATCGCGAAGATGAAGGCGAAGTTCATCCCAAGGGATTATCAAATTACTTTGTTCAGGAGGATGCAGAACCTAAGACAGAAGCTAATGACAGTGAAATAATACACTGAGGAATTCTATCGACTAAACATCAGAGAAGGTCATCGGGAGAGCGATGATGAGAAGGTTTCCAGATATCTGAATGGTCTGAGATACGACATTCGGGATGAATTGAGCATGGTAACCATATGAACAGTTGAGGATTCTTATCAGATGGCTCTAAAAGCCGAAGAAAAGTTGAGCCGTAAGCAAGGTCAACGAGGGCGAGGTAGAAGCCAGCCAAGAGGCAAGGTAGTTTCCCAAGATAAATATCAGAAGCCCAAAGAGGAATCGAAGAAACCTCAGGGTAGGGTAGAAAGAGGTGGTACCTCACAGAAAGGACCATACATTGAACAGAGAAGGCCATATGTTGAGCAGAAAGGGCAGCAAAATGATCAACGGGGAGATTATGCTGATGCAAACACTCTTCCTCATACTGGAGGTTGAGGCAGAGGCCGAGGTGGAATAATCACATGTTTCACATGTGGGAAGAATGGGCATAAGTCGTTCGAGTGTCCAGAGAAGAAAAAGGATAGTGGAGAAGCTCACATCGCTAAAGCGCAGAGGCGTGATGTTAAGAATGAAGGAACAGACAGTGGAAGGTTGCTTATGATGCGAAAAGTTCTCTTAACACCTAGGAAGGAGGTGGAGGACTCAACTCAAAGGACCAGACTTTTCAGAACCACATGCAAGACCAAGGACAAAAAGTGCAAGGTTATTGTTGACAATGGTAGCACTGATAATCTCGTTTCGACCGAGATGGTGGAAAAGTTGGAGTTGGAGACAACTGATCACCCGAGTCCATACAAAGTTTCATGGCTACAGAAGGGACATCAGGTGAGTGCTACTAAATAGTGTTTAGTTGAATTCAAGATTTGAGGTTATAATGATAAGGTCTTATGTGATGTCATTCCCATGGATGTATGTCATTTATTGCTGGGTAGACCATGGCAATATGACAGAAGTCTGGTTCATGATGGGAGGATGAACACATATACTTTAGAGAAGGATGGGAGGACACACAGGTTGCTTCCGATAAAGGATAAGGAGGTGAAGCCGGAGGTAAGAAACACAATACTTCTCATGAGTGGGAAGGAACTTCTTATAGATATGGAGAAGAAGGAAGATCCACAATTCTTTGTGGTCAGAAAACCAAGGATTGTTTTGACTAGCACAAGAGTGGATGATTTACCAGAGGAGATTTAGGAACTGTTGGGAGAGTTCGCTGACATCATCGTGGACGAATTACCTCATTCGTTTCCACTGATGAGAAGTGTGAGTCACCACATAGATCTCATACCAGGAGCCAGTTTTCCGAACAAAGCCGCGTACAGATTGACGCCACAGGAAAATGAGGAGGTCAAGAATCAGGTACAGGATTTGTTGGACAAAGGATTGGTCAAAGAGAGCCTGAGTCCATGTGTTGTTTTGACAGTGCTAAGTCCAAATAAGGATGGAGGATGGAGAATGTGTACCGACTCGAGGGCCATCAACAAGATAACCATCAGGTACAGGTTTCCACTACCGAGAATGGATGATCTGATGGATTGCCTGAGTGGGGCAAATTATTTTTCAAAGATAGATTTGAAAAACGGATATCATCAGATTCGCATGAGGGAAGGTGATGAATGGAAGACAATATTCAAGACTAACAAGGGTTTGTACGAATGGTTGGTCATGTCGTTTGGCTTGACAAATGCACCAAGTACCTTTATGAGGTTGATGAATGAAGTCCTGAGGGAATTCATCGGGAAATTTGTCGTCGTATATCTGGACGATATACTGATCTTCAGTAAGACAAAGGATGAACATCTGAAGCATTTGGTCATTGTGATGAGAAAACTACAGCAGGAGAAGCTGTTAATCAACATGAAGAAATCTTCATTTATGAAGACAGAGCTCATATATCTGGGATTTTTCATATCGGCAAATGAATTGAAGATGGATCCAAGTAAAGTGGAAGTGATCAAGAATTGGCCATCACCGAGAAATATTTTCGAGGTGAGAATTTTTCATGGTTTAGCTAGCTTCTACAGGAAATTCATCAGGAATTTCAGTGGAATTAGTGTAGCGATGATGGACACGGTGAAGAAGAGACATAAGTCTTTTCATTGGACAACAGAGGCTGAGAAGAGCTTCAATCTGTTGAAGCGGAAGATTACGGAATGACCGGTGTTGGTGTTACCGGATTTCCAGAAGACATTTCAGGTGAAATGTGATGGAAGCGGGTATGCCATAGGAGCGATCTTCAGTCAAGAAGACAGACCAGTTGCCTATTTCAGTGAGAAGATGGATGATGCGAAACTAAAATACTCCACGTATGATAAAGAATTTTATGTTATCATACAAGCACTGAAGAAGTGGAGGCATTACTTGATCCCAAAAGAATTTGTATTGTACAGTGATAACCATGCATTACAGTTTGTGAGTCAACAAGAGAAGTTGAACCAGAATCATGCAAAATGGGTAGAGTATATGCATAATTTCACGTTTGTGATTAAACACATTTCGGGTACTGCTAACAAGGTGGCTGATGCTTTGAGCAGGAAATGTTTGTTGCTGCAGGAGTTCCGAGTCAAAACATTGGGTTTTGAAAATCTCAGGGACATGTATGCAGGAGATGCAGACTTTGCATAAGCGTATGAAGCAGCTGAGAATCCAGTTCTCAGAGATCAGAGCCCTTGGATAGATTATATGATCCAGGAGGGATTGCTATTCAGAGGTAATCAACTGTGTATTCTAAATTTCTCCATGAGGGAGAACTTGTTAAAAGAGAAGGACAGTGGTGGATTGGCCAAACACTTTGGCCATGAAAAAACATTTTCCAAGCTGAGCGAATCATATTTTTGGCCAGGCATGTGAGCAAAGGTCAAACGATTTGTTGACAGATGTCGAATTTGTCAGCACTCGAAGGGGAGAAAGTAGAATGCAGGTTTTTATCAGTCATTTCCCATACCAGAGAAGCCATGGGAGGCGATAAGCATGGATTTTGTATTGGGTTTGCCGAGGACACAAAGAGGTGTTGATTCTATCTTTGTGGTGGTCAACAGGTTTTCTAAGATGGCACATTTTATCCCATGCCAGAAGACCAGCGATGCGACGCACATCGCAAACTTGTTTTTTAAAGAGTTCATTCGACTCCATGGATTACCGAAAAGTATAGTTTCGAACAGGGATATGAAATTCATAGGGAATTTTTGGAGGACCTTATGGAAGAAGCTAGGAACTAACTTAGCATTTAGTTCTACTTATCATCCACAGATAGATGGACAAATGGAAGTGGTCAACAAGAGTATGGGAGATTTATTGAGAAGCTTGGTGACGGAGCACCATAGCAGTTGGGACCACATATTGTCACAGGCAGAATTCGCGTACAACGATTCAGTGAATCGAAGTACAAGAAAGAGTCCATTTCAGATTGTGTATGGGACACAACCGAGAGGAGTTTCTGAACTGAGGGATTCAAAATAGACTGCTACTAGCAGTGCTAGCGTAGAGGAATTTGCTGAGGCAATGAAGGAACTTCACAGCAGAGTGAAGTAGCGACTGCAAGATTCAAATCAGGAATACAAGCGCAGAGCAGATCAACATCGGAGACAGCTACAGTTCAAAGTTGACGATCTAGTTCTGGCACATTTGAGGAAGGAAAGGTTGCCAAGGGGAACATACAACAAGCTGAAGATGAAGAAAATCGGGCCATGCAGAGTCCTGAAGAAATTCGGAGAGAATGCGTATGAAATTGAGTTGCCGGATGGCTTCGGGATATCTCCGATATTTAATGTTTCGGATTTATACCCATACAAGGTTGGAGAAGCAGAGGCTGGAACCGAGGAACCAGTGATCTAGTGGCAGAAGCAGATGTCGATTGCAGAGAAGCCGCAGATAGAGTGCATACTGGACAAGCGAGTGGGTAGGAAGACCAGGTGGAAGAAATACTTTGAGTATCTGGTCAAGTGGAAGAACCATCCAGTGGAAGTTGCTAGCTGGGAGACTGAAGCAGTGATACAAAAGCATGGAAAGACTGTGCAGGAGCTCATGGACAGGAGCCCATGAAATTTTTCAAGCCAAGGAGTATGATGCAGGAGCATCGCCAACTCATCAAGCGAGCCAGCATGGAGGGAGGACAACTGGACAGCGCCAGCACAAATTTTGAAAACACCTTGTTTTGGTTGCGCCAAACATTAATGTGTGGATTTAATGAAGCGCACTTGTACATTGTAATGGACCTTGAGCAGATAGCTCTCGTCCTTAGGTAGATGAGGCATTTAATAGATTTAATGTTAGTAGATAGAATATTTAATTCTAGATTTGATAGCGTAGAGTCCAAGAGGGAAAACGGATATAGACACCCTCATTGTATCATCGTAACATTATTCAGAATCATCAAGCATTCAGAAGAGAGAAGAGAAAGCAGAGAATTGTATGAAGAACACCCATGTACAGATATTGAATTAATAGAATGAAGCTTTGATTCAATCTCATGGTTTGTGTTGTTTTCTCTATGTATTGATGTTTTGCTCCTGAATGTTTTCTTTCTATTGTACATTTGCTTTTATATGCTGTGTATGTGATTTTATAGTTGAAATGAAGTCTGAGAGGGAGAGTGAATGAGTTTCAATTGTTTCTCTAAGTGAGCCAGAGGATTCCTGCAAGGAGTGCAGTCGAATTGTCCGCAAGGAGTGCGTTGACAGAAGGGTTCACTTAGAGATATCTTTTGTTCTCATCTCTTCGAGAGTGCAGATAGGCACAGTGTCGTGAAAGGAGTGCGCATGCCAAGCTAAACCTCAGAGTTGGGTTTCTGAGAAGAGTACGGGACGACTGCTGCTGCAGAAGTGCACAGGGTCGAAAGACTTCAACACTTAGACGTTGTTGAAGATTTTCCGCAAGGAGTGCGTGCAAGAAGTTCTCTGAAGGACTTAAAGAATCGAGAACAAGCTTAGGAGGAGTAGGCCTTCGAATTCGTCGAAGGATTGCACAGAAAGGTTGTGCATCGAAGTGTTCAAGCAAGTACCGGAAGCTTGCGTGCAGGTGGATAAATCTTCGTGGAGGAAGCTCTTGTTCATTTCGTAGAATTATTTGAGGAAGAACATACGGACAGAAACATTCGAGGAGATTCCACGAGGTTCCGTGGACTGTTGGATCTTCCAAGAGGTGCGAGAAAGTTACGGAGGAACATTCGAAGGATTCGAAGTTCGGCAGGATCGGAGCCGTCGATCAGGGGTCACAAGGGTCGTCGGATCCATACATAACATCGTGCATCGGGAGTTCGTACGGTGCATCTCCAAAATTTCACAATGAGGATTGCGATATCGCGAGACGCGATATACCGGTAAGTCCCAAGACCGTGTGGGCCATAGTCAGAGTGACGTGGATAGGTGGCGTGAGTCATCGAGATCTCGCTGCGAGAAGTCCCGAGCATTTGGGTTAGGATTAGCGATTCCACGAAATCCGAAGTCCCGACGAAGGAAGGGATCGTCGGAGAAATTAATTCGCACGTGTGTATTGGCGTTTTGGCACTTCACGAGTCAGGAGTTGGAAAACCGAGAGCTTAGCATCGCGAGTAGCGAAGTCGCGAGGTAGCGAGACCGAGGATTTTGGCATTTCGGCATCTCGTGTATCGGGGGTTGGAAAACTGAACGGTTGGCGTCGCGATTTGCGAAGACGCAATAAGACCGAAGTCCCGACGGCGGATAGAGGAAGTCAGCGTTGACTGGCGCATCGGGTCTCGGGAATTCAAGAGCCCAGAGATAGACAGTGAATTCGCGAAGCTGCGAGTTCCGATCCTCCGACAGCTAAAGAAAGGGGGATTTAGCGAAGAGAATCTGTGGGTACAAACTTCCCGATAGGGAAGTAGAAGAACCGTTGAGTTCTTCGGGCCGAAGGAAAGAAGGTCCTGTGCGAGCGATCGTGCATCTGAGGAGTGCGGTTGCGTCAAGGTTTTATTTGACCTCAAAGACAGGGAAGGGGCTATTAAACGTTGGAAATGATATATCTATCATTTCCACCTGCTACCACCTGCCTCTACTAAGACTCTCCACTTGCCACGACCTGCTACCACCTGCCTCTGCTAGAAATGTCCTTGGTTACCTTCACTTCACTTGTGCCCAAATTATCAGTGCACTGTCATCCATCCATAATGTCTACTATATATGGATATTTTTTGTGAGAAGGTGAGAAAATCCTGCTCGAAATCTTGTAACCCGGGTTGAATAAGAACCTGTTTACCCACCAACAATAGAGTAAAATACATCAGAGGCAAACCCGGTTGATCGAGCATCTAGAGCATCTTGGTCAGTTTGAAAGCCTTTAGTTCGAGAGCTTCTATATGCATAACCCATATCTAGGTCAGACCAGAAGCAGAGAGAGCATTGGGGAAGGCAGGAAAGCCAAAGCTAGTGGTTTCAGTTTCAGTAACTTCGTCAATAATTTTTAGGGAACGTTGGATTACATATTCTACACTACCAACAATTTGAATGTGGTCTCGTTGTTGGAGCTGATCGATGAGGAGGAGGTGAAGGACGATGCACTTCCTTCACTTAATCGTTCTTCCGATCACATCCCAATTGCAACCAAGTTTGTTACATCCCCACTCCAAAACCTGCAAAAGTAAATAATATTGCTTCCAATGATGGACACTAACAATGTTGGAAATACAAGGCGGGGTTTATATCATATTTTCCCGGTGTTTATCTGCTGTCGTTGCAACTTGCGGGTGTTGCTGGTCGAGCTGTTGGTTCTGGTAGTTCATGCTAATTTACTGAAAGTGCACAAAACTGAAAACGATTTCGAAATTAAAGTAAGGTAGTTTGCCTTTGATGCAAATTAAATCACTAATAAAATGAGTAGACCTATTGTATTGCTTTCTGTTGAATCTGTTCATTATCTGTATATTATTCTTTTTTTTTCTGTGTTCATACTTAGAATCTCTTATGGGCTATGCAAAGACAGCGGAGGCAGACCCGATTGACCGAGCGAGTTTATAGAGAGCATCCTGGTCAGTTTGAAAGCCTTTCGTTCGAGAGATTCTATATGCAGAACCCATAGCTAGGTCAGAGGCACTATAAGTAGAGACAGCATCAGGGAAGGCAGGAGCGCCAGAGCTAGTGGTTTCAGTCGCATATCCAATTGATGACGTTAGTAATCCAGTTTCAGCCCCTTAGTCGGATAGAGATCCAATTACAGTTTCAGCCCCTTAATTTTCCCCTTATTTTGACACCGAAATCCTACGCCGTTCTTTCAGATCTGTATGTGCGTCGGTCAACCCTAAATTCACAGGTACCTATGTAAGACTCCGGCTTATGAATCCCGATCACTATATTTTCGGCCATAATTGTATATAAGACCGTCAACTTCAAGGCGCAAGACTCTTCTCTCGGCTATTTTTTGTCTTGTATTTTATTTGATCATCGTCATTGCGGCCTTGGATTTGCATTTGCATTTGTAGATCTTGTAGCCTTGCAATTGCATTCGATATTGCTGAATGGATCGCTGCTACAGTAATCGATTCTTTGCTCTACATGCATTAGTTCTGATGGTGGCCCTGTTGCCAATACCTTGCCACTTCCGCTGCAACTTTCCGGAAATATTTAATTTCGGAGACTCGACCTGTGATACCGGCACTATTCACTTTGCTTTCCCGTATCACGAAGCTGCAGAGAATCCTCCCTATGGACAAACCTACTTCGGTAGACCTGTTTATCGCTACAGTGACGGGTGCCTGTCTATTGATTTATTCGGTACTTACAGTCTGCATTCTCTCTGTATTTTTTAATTTTAAGATCGAGGTGTAGCCCAACATCGATATTTCTATTTTATGATAATGTTGTTTGGTTTTGATACAGCGATGACGCTGGGACTGTCGTTTCTGAGTCCATACTTGCCGACTGTGGGCTCTAATTATTCTCATGGAGCCAACTTTGCAGCCTCCGGTGCAATTGCTGATGACATCAATTCCTTTATTGCTCCAATTTCTCTTCCTGTTCAGATCAATCAGTTCAAGATCTGCAAGAAGCAGATCACGGCTGACAACATCAGTGCATACGGTAATTAGGGAAACTTTCATGGTTAATTTGTTATAAACTCCAACATCTCGTCGGTATCAATTTTGTTTTTTGGGTGCAGGTCCTCAAATCTCTCTTCCAAGAGAATATGCATTTGAGAAGGGAATGATGCAGCCCCCCTACTCCCCTGTAGGGCTGTGTGACCTCCCAGTTTCTGGATAGTTCTAATGTTTGAGTCAAATCGACTCCTCGGGTTCTTGATCGAACCCAAATCAATTTTACATAGGTCCCTTTTCCTCTTGTATGGTAGTCCCGACAGACCTGCGAGCTAATTTATGCGCGCAAAACACTAGTTTTAGGCGTAAGCCCATTTGGCGTTAGCCCCTCCTTCATATGACCTTGGGTCATGTCCTTGTGCTAATACGCGATTGTGGGCGCAAGCAAGAGTGGTTCCAAACCAACCCACTTTTTGCCCCGCAATCCTCCTCGTGCTGCCACGTCTCCGTTTGTTAAAACCGTGGTTCCAATTGCGGCCCGCTCTCGGGCTTTTATCCTCTGCACAAGTTCTGGCCCAACAATTCTTCTCGATCGTCGATCTCATGATCTTCACGATAACGTCTGAATCAACGCTTCAGATCTACGCCCTTTCCATCTACAGATCAGATTTGTTCCTCCTAGATCAACGGATGTGATCTCTTTTGCAACTCCGGACTTCGGGTGTTTGAAATCTCAAACCCATATCCTCCCGTATGTCAATCTCCCGGAGTTAACGATCTACGGACACCTATCCCGTAAATCAACAGCCCTGTTCCTCCCTCGAATGTTTGACCTTTCAACCCTAATCAGTGGTCCAACGACCCGAAGGAGATCTCAGAAGTTCGAGATCTCCTTCAGGTCTTCGAACTTCTGAGATCTCAACTCTCAAATCCTTCTTCTCCTCTTCAAATACATGGAATCCTTCCACGTGTCCTCTTAGATCAGACGGCCTAGGATTACTTCAGGTCTTTCCCCGGAGTGCATGGATCCGTTCCACGTCTCCCCCTAAATCCAACGGCTATGAATCGCTCCAGAACTTTACCCGGAGTTCACAGATTTCCGCCATGTCTCCTCTCCTGGTCCGATGGCTGAGATTCACATTGGGTGATCTGACGGCTTAGGGCTATTCCAACTATCCGAACTTCTGAGATCTTAGATCTCGAACTCTCATCTCTGTTGATTGGGTATCTCCGAGAGTGGGATATCTATTGACACGTATCTCCCAGATCAACTGTCTTTCTCCTGCTATGGTACTTTGACCTCCTCAACCAGATGAACGCTACAACTCCTTCCTTGATCAATGACCAAGATTTCCTCCAGGTTGTCGGACCTTTTCTCCTTCGCTTTCTTCTGGAGTTCTAGATCTAGTGTCGCATGTCCTTCTTCTCATCGATGACTCTCGTCATTTCTACTTTCCAACCTTCGGCGATTTCAAGATTCAATAGCCATAAATCTCTAGAGTGAATCCCTTCGAAGTCCATGATCTAGTGGCACCTGTCTAACCTCAGATCGGCGTCTATCATTCACTCTGGTTTTTCAGGCTTCGACAATATCAAATCTCAAACTTATCCTTCGTTTTTCTCCCAAAATACTTTCTCCTGGAGTCCACGATCTTCTGCCACGTGCCCCTTCTGGATCGGACGGTCCAGAATCTCTTCGTCTCTTTGGCAGTACGGGCTTCAACTATTTCAATTCTCAAAATGAAACTCCTATGTAACTTTCCCCGGAGCTCGTGATATGGTGACAAGTGTCCCCTCGCAAATCGAAGACTCTTGGCTCTTCGGTTGTTCGGGCTTTGGGTATCTCAACGTTACACCTCCACCTCCTTCTGGATCTCTTGGCCCATTAGCACGTATCCCCTCTGGATCCAACGGTCAAGATCCATTCCGACCCTTCGAGCTTCCACCTTCTCCTAACTTGGAAGATATTTCAAGTGTTCAAAGTTCTTGGCCTTTGAACTTTCTCCTGCGAACTCGACTATTGGTCTTGCTTCGCTCTTGTAGTGTTATCCCTCCTTTGAGTTTTTGGAATTAGAATAAGCCCGACTCTTTCGCAATATCTGCGTTATCCCTTCTGAGATTGATCTCATCAAAGACTTTGACCTCCCACACACACCTTGCATTTATGGGATTTCCTCAAACTCGAAATCTCAAGGATTTCTTGAACAAGAAATACTTCTCTCCCTCTCGGCGTTCTTCCACTCGATGCACTCCTTGTAGAGATTTTTCTCACAGGGTATTTAGTAACTCTATTTCTTATTGATCTCAACATAGAGTTCTTCTATGCACACTTGCACCACCTCAATGCCCACCTGGTAGAGCTCTACAGAGTTCTCAGTAACTCTAATTCTCTTTAAACTCGATAAAGAGTTCTACACATGCACTCCTTGCACTTCTACTGATGAAGGTTAAACGGTATCCCTCAAGAGATTTCCTTTGAGGTTAAACCTCTAACAGCGCACTCTTTGCGGACTGTGTGCGCTCCTTGCACTCAGAAACTCAAAGGCGAGAGACAATTGAAACTCATGAGATATTTCACTAGTTACACATTCAAACCATGAAAATGCATAAAAACATAAAATGAACACATAAAACACACGATATGGAGGAAAAAATGCTCTTTTATTATCTATGTGTGCCTATATAGATGTTTACATAAACTGGACTATAACAAAGTCCCAATTTTTTCTAGCTCTCTCTCTCATAACTATTCTACCTCATGCGTCTGCTAAGACTCTATATCCTCTCCCTTTTGAAATCTGATACAATATCTCCTTACAAAAGAGGGGCTCTGCGAGATCACCCTCTCTCACCTAACCGCATATATTAAATTGAATTTTCATAAATGTTTTACCCAGACTTGACTATGATCTAGGTCTGCTACAAGCAACCCTTTAAGGTAATTCAACCACTACCTGTACAAAGGCATGGCCCGACATTTACAGACTCACAACACAAAAATCTGTATAGGATTATTTCAAATTTAAAAATTGGAGCGTTAATGCCTCTCCCTTTCTCCATTGTGTGTTTTCTTCCTGGGACATTTGTTGAGGTGGAGCAATGCTCCTGCATGATACTCCCCTGCTAGGAAAAAAATTAGCTCCTTCTCATGAGCTCCTCTTCCCCAGTGTTGAAATCCTCCTAGATCCCAAATTCTTTTCTGGAGTTTTCCTCTTGCTGCTCTCCAGCTATGATGTTGATGCTACTGCTTCTTTTTCCTCTTATGTTTCTTCCCTGCTGCTATGGCAGGCTTTCTTCTGTTCATCTCTTGTTTGTTGATTTCTTCTGCTGACCTCAACATCAGCTTCCTAATCTCTTCTATCACCCTATCCAACTGCTCCAGTGTCTGGCTCTTCTTGTGCAGTCCTCTCTACTTCACTTTCTTCTCATTAGTGGGCGGACCTACTCGATATCCCATGTTGTCTTTACTTCCCCTTCTGGTATTGAGTTTCCACCCTGCTGTAGATTCCATTCCTGCAGTCTCATCACCAAGCTATTTCTCGGATTCCTCTTCTGACAGATTAGCTTTTGTCAGTTCTTCTTGTGTTGGTATATCTCCAACTCTCTCCAACCGTTCCTCTGGCTGGTACGCTCCTCGATATGTCTCCAACTTGACCTGTTGGATGTGCAAGACTTTCACCATTACCCTTATCTCTAGGGCTTCCAATTCTTCATATAGATCAGCAAATTCCATGTTGTATGAATCCTCTTTTGTTGCAAGCTCCAATGTTGCAGTCATTTCTTGTTCAGCTTCTTAGCTGAAAATTTTGAGCAATTGGGCTCAATGCTCTTCTCCTTCTACTGGGGAAAATGTCAGTGTCTTCTCCTTCTCTTCTTCTTCTATGACAGTCATTGTTCTCTGTTCTTCTTCTTCTTCTGCACTTTAATCATGTGCACTAGCCTCTACCTGGATGTTTGGTTGGAATATGTTGATCCCTCCAATAGTTATAATGCTTCTCTCATCCTCTTATTGGAAGGTGAAAGTTTTTAACTTGTCATCATCTTCATTCACATGGTCTATAAGTCCACATGAATATCCATCTATCAGCACTCCTTGCTAACATGAACTCACTTCTGAGCTCCCAAGACTTTTAGGCAGTGTCATCTCCTTCTCCCTACCCACCTGACAACTTGGGAATTTTATGTTGCGCACCTGATAGTCTATGAGATCAAACGATCCCGTCTCATTCCACATCTAGTAATTTGACATTTCATCACTAGTCCTCTGGAAGTGTACGAGACCTCCACTTGGTATTTTTCCATTTCCCACTTGGCAACTTGAAAGTCCATTTCTGTCCACCTAGAAGTTTATGAGATGTTCATCTGATCTCTTCTCCTCCTTGTCACTAAGATTTCTCCCATTCTCTAGTTCACAGATGTGAACCACTTCCTCTCTATCTATGAGGCTTTCGACATACCTCAGCCACCTCTTTAACCATTTTTGTTGTCCTCTTACCAACAATCCCTTGAATGGCCACTTCACCTTCTTCTTCATGGGCCACTCATACACCTAATGCGCTCTTGAATCCTGCTTCATTTTTATTGCCAACTACACCATCCTTTCTCTTACCTGATTGAGCTCCAGATCCATATATGGATTGTTCTTTTTCTTGCAGTCTCCTCTTTGACAACGCTCATGGACTTCCGTAGCCATTTCCACCTTCTACCTTCTATGGATTACTCTACATCCATGAACATCCCCATCTTCTCGAAGACCCACAACTCATTTGGTTGTTTAAAATTTTGTTGTTGCGTCCATGCAACAACCTTCTCATAGAGCATCAATACTCTACCCTCCTTTTCACCTCTTTCTTGTCTTCTATCTGTATGCAAAGCTTGGTCTTCTGATACCACTCGATCTCATTAGATTATCCCCTTTTTCCTAAAGAAATAAATTATGTTCTCTGATACATGATGGTGTGTATCAGAGTATTTTCTTTATCTACTCTCTGCTACAGAAATTTAAAATCTGTGCTCTGATACCAATTGATGCAGCCCCCCTACTCCCCCGTAGGGATGTGCGACCTCCTAGTCTCTGGATCATTCCAATGTTTAAGTTGGATCGAATCCTCAAGATCCTGATTGAACCCAAATAGATATTATACATGTCCCTTTTCCTCCTGTATGGGAGTCCCGACAGACCTGCGGGCTAATTTCTATGCGTGCCCAAAACACTACACTACTAATTTCTATGCCCCTTTGGCATTAACCCCTCCTTCATATGACCCTGGGTCATGTCCTTGTGCTAATACGCGATTGCGGGTGTGGGCAAGAGTGGTTCGAAACCAACCCGCTTTTTTCCCCGCAATCCTCCTCGTACCACCATGTCTCCATTTGTTAAAACCATGGTTCCAATTGCGGCCCTCTCTTGGGTTTTTATCCTCCGCACATGTTTTGGACCCACAATTATTATCTATCATCAATCTCATGATCTTTACGATAACGTCTGAATCGACGCTTCAAATCTGTGCCCTTTCCATCTACAGATCAGATATGTTCCTCCTAGATCAACAACTGTGATCTCTTTCGCAACTCTGAACTTCGAGTGTTTGAAATCTCAAACCCAGCTCCTCCCGTATGTCAATCTCCCAGAGTTAATGATCTACAGACACCTGTCTCGTAAATCAATGACCCTATTCATCCCTCAAATGTTTGACCTTTCAACCCTGATCAACGGTTCAACGACCCTCTTCTCGATCAACGGTCAAGATCTCCTTCGGCCCTCAGGACTTCTGAGATCTGAACTCTCAAATCCTTCTTCTCCTCTTCAAATACGCGGAATACTTCCACGTGTCTTCTTAGATCGGACGACCTAGGATTACTTTGGGTCTTTCCCTGAAGTGCATGGATCCATTCCACGTCTCCCCCTAAATACGATGGCTATGAATTGCTCTGTAACTTTACCCAAAGTTCACAGATTTCTGCCACGTCTCCTCTCTTGGTCCAACGACTCATATTCACCTCGGGTGATCTGACGACTTAGGGATATTCCGGGTCTTCAGACATCTGAGATATCAAATCTTGAACTCTCATCTCTGCTAACTGAGAATATCCCACAGTGGAAGATATACTGACACATACCTCCCAGATCAACGATCATACTCCCACTATGGGACTTTGACCTCCTCAACTAGATCAATGATCCTATGACTACTTCCTTGATCAACGACCAAGATTTCCTCCAGGTCCTCGGACCTTTTCTCCTTCGCTTTCTTCTGGATTTATAGATCTGGCGCCACGTGTCCTTCTTCACATCGATGACTCTCGTCATTTCCGCTTTCCGACCTTTGACGATTTCAAAACTCAACAATCACAAGTCTCCAAAGTGAATCCCTCCGGAGTCCACAATCTGGTGGCACCTGTTCAACATAAGATCGACGACTATCATTCGCTCTGGCTATTCGGGCTTCGACAATCTCAAATATCAAAACTCTCCTTCTCTTTTATCTCGGAATACTTTCTTCCAGAGTCCACGATCTTCCGCAACGTGCTCCTTTTGGATCTGACGGTCCAAAATCTCTGCAGCTCTTCGACACTTCGGGCTTTGGCTATTTTAGTTCTCAAAATGAAACTCCTATGTTACTTTCCCTGGAACTCGCGATCTAGTGAAAAGTGTCCCCTCTCAGATCGATGACTCTCGGCTCTTCGGTGCTTCGGGCTTCGGGTGTCTCAACTTTACACCTCTGCCTCCTTCGAGATCTCCTGACCCGTTCACACGTATCCTCTTTGGATCCAACGGTCCAGATCCGTTCCGGCTCTTCGGTATTCCATCTTCTCCCGACTTGGAATATTTTTCAAGTGTTCAAAGTTCTTCGCCTTTGAACTTTCTCCTGTGAATCCAACTCTTGGTCTTTCTTCTCTCTTGTATCGTTATCCCTCCTTTGAGTTTTTGGACTTAGAATAAGCCCGACTCTTTTGAAATCTCTGAGTTATCTCTTTTGAGAAGATATCAAGCCTGACTCTTTCGAAATCTCTGTGTTATCTCTTCTGAGAAGAGATCAAGCCCGACTCTTTTGAAATCTCTGCGTTATCTCTTATGAGATTGATCTCTTCGAAAATTTCGACCTCCCACGCACACCTTGTGTTTCTGGGATTTCGTCAAACTCGGAATCTGAAGGATTTCTTGAACAAGAAACACTTCTCACCCTCCTGGTGTTCTTCTGCTCGATGCACTCCTTGCAAATCTTTTCCTCACAGGATATTCAGTAACTCTGTTTCTTACTAAACTCAACACAGAGTTCTTTTGTGCTCAGTTGCATAGGCTCAATGGCCACCCAACAGAGCTCTACAAAGTTCTCAGTAACTCTGGTTCTCTCTAAACTCGATAAAGAGTTCTTCACGTGCACTCCTTGCACTTCTACTGATGAAGGTTCAACAATATCCCTCCTGAGCTTTCCTTTGAGGTTAAACCTTTGTCAAAGCACTCTTTGCGGACTGTGTGCACTCCTTTCACTCGAAAACTCAAAGGTGAGAAACAATTGAAACCCACGCAATATTTCACCAGTTACGCATTCAAACCATGAAAATGCATTAAAAAATAAAATGAACACATTAAACACACGAAGGAAAAACTGCTTTTATGTTATCTATGTATGCCTATACAGATGTTTACATAAATTGGACTGTAACAAAGTCCTAGTTTTTTCTAGCTCTCTCTCTCGGAACTATTCTACCTCCTGCGTCTACTAAGACTCTCTATCCTCTCCCTATTGAAATCTTATACAAGATCTCCTTACAAAAGAGGGGTTTTGCGAGCTCGTCCTCTCTCACCTAACCTCATCTATTACATTGATGTTTCATAAATGTTTTACCGACACGTGACTACGATCTAGGTCTGCTAGAAGTAACTCTTTAAGGTAATTCAACCACTACCTGTACAAAGCCATGGCCCGACATTTACAGCCTTACAACACAAAAATCCGTATAGGATTATTTTCAATTTAAAAATGGGAGCGTTAATGCCTCTCCCTTTCTCCATTGCGTGTTTGCATGCTGGCCCATTTGCGGAGGTGGAGGGATGCTCTTGCATGGGGGAATTTACATGTTAGAAATAGGAGGCAATGACTTCAGCTATGGATACAAGAATCTCAAATTGAGTCCAAGCCAGCTGAAGCAGAGCGTTATTCCCAACGTGACCATATTGCAGCCGCTTTCGAGGTACTATTTATCTCAATTTCACCCTAGATCTATAAGGAAGTTTCGAAATCCCTTACATTTCCTTAAAAAACTTATGTATACTTTTTATCATGTAAACATGGAAAACGAGCTACTTATTGTAAAATGTAGCCTGACTCATCAATATTCATGATGTTTGTGAAATGGATCCAGGAGCTATACAATGAAGGGGCGAGGACAATTTTAGTAAAGAACGTTGGGCTTCAAGGCTGCCAGCCCTTTTGGCTCTCTCTAGCCCCCAATGATTTTGACCAGATTGGCTGCTCTATTTCCTTCAACGATGCAGTCCTCTACTACAACAATCTGCTCAGGCAAAGTCTTTCATACTTGCGAACGCAGCTTAAGGGTGCAAACATCATCTATGTCATTAATTACGACATGGTCCATGATTTAATGGCTAACCCTTCCACCTATGGTGCGCACTGCAAATTTGATCAATATACCATTTGGATGTGTATATACATCATTTTATTTTATTTTTTTCCATTTCTAACTGATCTAATGCCAATGTGAGTGCATGCAGAGTTCAATCAAACTATTAGAGCTTGTTGTGGAGTGGGAGGAAACTATAACTACGATGCCAATATTTGGACTATCAATGGGAATCTTGTGAAGGCCGAAGCCTGCGCCTATCCGGCCTCGTATATCATTTGGGATGGAGTTCACTGGACCGATGAAGCCAACAAACTGATAACTAAAGCGATTCTGGGAGGCAAATACTTCGAGCCTGCATTTTCCATTGAAATCCAGTGGGATCTCATCCCATTTTGAATCTTGATAAGCGTTGAATTCTATAGAGTCGAAAAAAAAGACTGCAGAGACGAATTCAGAAATAAAAGATAACGTGAAATCGGTAGCCTTCCAATATCCCAAAGTTTTCTTCTTCCTCATTTTTTATGGGCAGGGTGGCAGTAGATTGTACTTCTTTAACGCCCATATATGCGAGTATGTGTATAAACTGTTTGCCCCACAGAGCCGACAATTCGTGGAAAAAACTGTTCTCTGCAAAGCGAGGCAGGTTCATTGAATTTACAAAGGAAATTTGACTGATCCTGTAACAGTGGATTGTGTTAATTTTTATGATTGTTTTTATATGTTTTAGAAACATTTAATTTTTTTCTATTAATGATGAAAAGTATACATTTATTTATTAAATCAATAAAAATTAAAAAATATAATGAGCAGATTGGAGCCGCTAGGGTTTCCCTAGTGGATAAAAATATAAGGAGCCGATTGGAGCGGCTAGGGTTCTGGACTCCTACGCGGCCCTTGGCCTGGAGGGGCTCCGTTCTGCTGGTGGCTTCGACTCCGTGGGCTTCTCTGTTTTGCCCCTTCCTTGGCGGCAAGTCTCTACTCGTTTCGCGGCCTTGCCTGTCGGTTAGGGACAGCATCCGGTGCTCCGTTCGTATCGTGCTGCCCTTGGCCTGGATGTGGCTTTTGCTCTCTGGTCTGGAAGAGATGCTACTCTGGTTATTGTCGTGATGGGAGGTACTATGTCTTTAGAACTTGATGGGGCTTCTACTTATGGGTGCCTCTCTCATTTGGAGCTTTGGTGGACAGATATTGGGTTTTTCGACTTGGGATTTGGTGTTTGGTGCAGTTATTGCTGAGTATTTTGCTACTCTTTGAAGGTTGGATAGGAGCTTTGAGGTACATCCTTTTTGTGCTTCCAGTGTGAATCTGCATTTTGAATAAAATTACAATTTTTTTGAGAGGAAAAAAAATATCAATAAATAAATAAATAAATTTTTTATTTAATATTAAAAAAATTATACTAAATTCAAAGAATAAATTTACTTAATCTAATTGAATAGTAATGGAATAAAAAAATCTCAATAATTTTTCTATACTAAATAAATTTAATTTAATAATTATAGAATAAATAAATTATATTTAATTTCATAATAATAATTCTAAAATTTAATGAATATACAATAAATAAATTATACTTAATTTTATAATAATAATTAATAATTGACAAATAATTAAGTTTTCATTTAAATTTTATAACAATAAAAATTAAAGATCATTTTTTATGTTCTTATCTAGGGATTAACATGTGGTCTAAAAAACAACCACCTAAGCTAGTGGTCTAAGTAGGGATTGCCAGAACCTAGGCCACCTTACAAAAGGAAACTTCTCATTAACTTTGACAAAAATCAATTTCTTTTATTTTTCATTTCATTTATTATTTATTTTTAAAATTAAACATGAAATATCCCTTCAATCCTTTTTATTAATGTTTTTTTTCATCACCTACCTATAATCACATATCTAATTGGGTGTGACTAGTGTTTTTATACTTGTTGAACATCTTATTAAAGATTAATTGGAAGAAAAGTTTAAGTTTATAGGCAAATTTAGAGAATGAGGAGATTTTATTGTTCACTTGGTAACACCATTTGTGCATCACTAACCTCTACTTGCCATGTGACATTTTTGTTACCTTTTGTCTTTGTTAAAGACAACATAGCTTTGACATTGAAAGTCTATTTTCAAAGCCATTTTTAACTATCTATTTTTTCGAGAACATTCTATCTAAACAACGAATTTATGTTTTTGAAGTTCTCTTAATTGCATGTTTTAATACCCCCATTGACGAGTCAAAGAAATCTAAATGGATAATAAAAATGACAAATCACATTGATTAATCAGAATGCCCATGCCTATCTCTATTGATTTATGACTTCACCTTGAGTTAACAACATAGATGATGCTTGGATAAGATGAAAACTTTTCGGATAACGATTGCGTGTGTGCACAAACATAGTTGTACATGCACCATAGTTTTGTGTGCACACTAAAAACTACACAATAAATGACATAAGTTGTGTGCGCAAACTTGATTCCTACTATGCATTCCAGTCTGAGTTCTACTATGCATGCCAAAAACCAAGAAGATACCATATGGATGCTGGAATAAAGAAGAGGATCTTTGGGAAATCTTCCCAAATGATTAACTTAGGCAGTATGAGAGATCACAAAGTAGTTAATGAATGAGCTGACAAGTTAGATAAGACTACCATGACTCCAAAGAGGCTATGTGGATTGCATGCAGGTGGTAGAAGCGTGCGGGACTGAAAGTCAGCAGAGTGAGTGGAGCAGAGTTGAAAGTGATAGAGTGTGAAATAAGAGAAGAGGTTGATGGTGTTGTTTCTAAGGCTATTGCTATTGTTGTGGTCGATTTTTGTTCATTCAGGAGATTCACTCTAATTTCTCTTGGTTGAGAGATGAGGTTGACTATTTTTGTAAGAGTCTCGTTGGAATTCTGGTTTTGTTTCGTAGATGGAACAAGTTTTGTAATGAGTTATTATGAGAATGTATGAGAGTGCAAGGTACTGTTTCTAATAAATGATGAGTCTCTTGGTCCATGTATGTGATTTTTGGAATGAATAAAATACAAGTTTCATCTATTCCTGTCCTTTAATGTGTTCATTATGTATGCAATGAATGTGTGTGTTAATGTTATATGTTGTTGATATTTAAGGATATTGCAATGGAATGTATGAATGTTAGCGTGAGTGGATTCCTTGTGTAATTTAACCCCTCATCAATGACACAAGAACAAATGGTGTTTGTGATTTTCATCGCATATCGAGTGATACCTTCTTTAGTACTTGATTGAGGATTGATATGTCGATGTCTTGGGGTTTTTGTTTGTGAACTCTGAACTAAACCTATGTAATCAACCCCCCAACATTAAGAATGATGCACACAAGCGGGCCAACAAACATTTTTGTTGCTAGGACCTGAAGGTTTTGTATTGAATGGAAAAGACAGAGAATGAGGTAGTATCCATCTTAGGAGGAAATACAAGATTGGTTGATTGTGAAATAAGATGAGTATTCTTGGTGAGAGATTGAAGGTATGATCAGTAATGTGGAACGATGGAATAATAGGTATATATACAATGATATGCATGAAATTTTCTTTCTTGAATTTCCATGTTTATTGTATGAAACACAAGTTTGAGATCAGATCACAATTGATAGGATGAAGGAATTGGATAATAAGTGGGATCGAGCAATTGATTTTTGGTTTGCTCGGGTAAAGGATGACTACATTAATAAGTTTATTGTAGAATACAAAGATTGTTTAAGAAAGGATGAAAGAAAGTTTGCAAAAGGTCCTCGAAGAAGGATTCTATAATCATTCCTACTCTTGATCAAGATGTTTTTCATGAAGAAAAGGTTGATTTGCATGGATATCGATAGGATGGTTGAGTAGACTCTCCTAGAGTTTCTTTTTTTGGGGGGGCGGGGGTGAAAAAAAGGGGAAGAAGAGAGAGAGAGAGAGAGAGAGAGAGAGAGAGAGAGAGAGAGAGGATATGGATCCAATGAGGAGGATCCAGAAGATGTTGAGATGACGTTAGAGATAGAATGGACACGAAAGAGAAGAGGATAGAGAGAGCTGAAAGATACACAAGAAGATCTAAGTTAAGGAAGAAATCATAACAAAGAAGTGGAAAAAATATAGAAAGGGGCATGAGATGAGGGGTCAGACCCAAAATGAAGAGGAAATATATCACACCAAGAGGAAGTCTGGAAGAGAATGTTTTTCCAGAGAGGAGAATATATGAATATTAGAAATAAAAGTTGAGCATGGAGAGATTTCAGGCCAAAGGATGGAGGGGCATATTAGAAAGGCATAACAATTCCCTCCTAAGCTTAGTGTTTCCCAACAGAAACAGGTTGTACGCGACACACAAGGCTTTAGAGGAATAATTAACACGAGAAGAGTTGTAACGCACAACAAAAAGGTTTCTATCAAAGGCCCAGGTCTAGGAGGAAGTACAACATGTGACACATAGGTTTCTGGAGGAAGCTCGAACTTTTGAAGAGTGGCATCCCACCACATACTTGTCTTTGCAGAAAACTCGTGTGTGTGAGGAGATACTTCAAATGAAACAAAGGTCAGTAGAAGAGGATTTCAGACAAGAATAATTATGATGAGATGAATATAAGCAAATAGAGAAGCATGTGCATAAAGATATGAAGTGCATGGTGCAAGAAGAAGCATTCTGAAACATGGGTCATGAAGTAGAAACTTAAGACCAAGTAAGTAACTTCTTGCGGTATTGTTTGAAGTTGTTAAGTGAACTTGATGTTGTGAAAATGTTTATGAATATACTAGAAACCTACATGGGAGAAGAAGGGAGAGTTATAACTATATCAACCCCTACTAGAGAGGGACACGTGACAAGTCAATAAACAAAAGTGCACAGTAAGAGAGTTCAAGATGATACCTAAAATTGGAAGCTATGAGATGGATGTTGTCATGTTGGATCTGTGATCTGACGTGAACATCTTGCCTAATAAATCGTAGGATTTATTCGGTAAACCAAAATTGGTGTGGTTGACCATTTAGCTTCAGCTCCCGAGTCAATATAATTTTTATCCTATAGTCTGAATGGAGTAGGTTGAAGTGAACAGAGAAAGGGTGAGGACAAAGGAAGCCTTTGAAGTGATAGATATAATAGATGAATTTGATGCCTACCCTGCCATACTTGGCATTGATTGGGCCTTTGACAACAATGTTGAGTTGAATATGAAGAAGAGGCAGATTTCATTAGAGACAGACACCCTATGTGTGATTGTTCCATTAGATCGAAATGAAGGTGACAGGTATAATGAGCCAGTGAATGTGGATGCATATATCTATATCATTGAAAATATATACCAAATCAGGGGGCGTAGGGAGGACTACATCAATCCCTCGACAGATGGGGAGATCATTTGGAGACGTGTGAAGTCATATGATACTAATTCAAAGGATGCCATGAAGAGGTGGTAACATAACTTTTACGAAGTGTCTAATAGGCGGTATGTGTGCATTACCACTACTACGTATGAATATGAATTTTGGATCTATTTACTCAATGGGATGGATTGAATCAATACTTTCATTTTTCGGATGCAACATATTCCCCTCCTCCTCGGGTACACACCCTTGATAGCATTTTAATAGGTATACTCGTGAAGTGGTGGGAAGGGTATCATACATAGCTTCGTGAATGGGCAGTTGTGCAATATTCCATATGAGAAAGGTTCAGGAAAGGGTTATACATCTACCAACACATGTGTTCTTGTGAGAGACGTTGGGAGGCCAAGCAACAATGGGATGCATGAAATATAGATCTAAAAACTCAACGTTCTTTGTTAACAAAAAAAAAATCATGTTCAGTCCCTCCAACCCCTATTGAGAAAAAATATGTGATACATAGGATTAAGGAAACATTGGTAGGTTTATGGATGCCCCCATATTGAGAAACTTCATCCCTATGAAAAAGCATCACCACCCACCAAGGGTCTCCACGATAGATTAAGTCATGAAAGACTAATGCAGGGGTTTGTAGGAGTCGTGTGGTACTCCCCAAAGAACAATACTTGCTTATGTATACATCCATTGACATCGTATTGAAATAGTAAACGACAAAAACATTTGGTTGCAATAACAGTGGATGTGATAGATCGTTACACCACATAGATTTACTCTAATTCTAGAAAGATTGAGTCATTAATGCAGTTGTAATGGGAGAAATTTTCCTGATTTAGAATGAGAAAAGAGTTAATTACACTGGCCAACAGAAATGATGGCATTAAGGTTGCAGAGATTGATCTTTGTACACTAAGAAAATTTTGATCCATAGAATTCAAGGGGGTTATCGGTCAATTGATAGTGAGGATTGGGAAGTAACTCGAAAGTTAGTTGGGCATCATGCAACATTAATATTACGATAGTCCTAAATTAATGTATTAGTTTGTCTCATTGATTCTTCCTTTTATCCCCCACTACTCGTCTCCCATAGTATTATTTCATCTCAGATTGGAAAGTGACCATAAGATCATACTCTCCTTGGTCCCTCCCTAGATGAGTTGTCCCATGTTGTTGAGCCCCCATAAGTGTTTCATGACTGCAGAACACAGTTAATAAACCATGGTCATTAAGAACTAGGATGAATTCCTTGAGTAAACCCCATGAAAGAAAGAATGCCTAAGAAATAAACAAATATCCAATTCACTGATGCCATCAAGAGTACATTTTCAAGCACCAAAATTGGGAAAGTCCCACTGCTCAAATGTGGAGCTTATAATGTGCATGACCCAAATTAGTTACCAAAAATAAAATTCGATAAGTATGCATGCATTTTCTAGAAAGCACATGGTATAAAGAAGGTGGTCATTCAGAATCGGGTGAGGCCCCTATGAAATTATGGAATCCTTATCTTTCTCAACTCTCCCCATTTCAGTTTAACCCCAACAGTTTAGGCATGTGTTTTATTCCTCCTTACCAAACTGTATGGAGTTTATATATGGCGGGATAATCCTTACCCCATTGACCATGATATGATACACATAGTTTCGAATCTTCCCACCTATGGTGAGGATCCAAAAGTTGCCACAAAAGAAACATATGATGCACAGGAAGAAGTATACACCTACTTTGGTACATGCATGGGGAAGCACAAGGTTGTAATCCCTAAAATTCACAACACAATTACTAGCCTTCAATCTCATACATAGGTTTTGAAAGGATAAATATCCCGATATAAATTTTCCAGAACGATGTGGCAGGGAAGTTTGGTTCCTTGTGTTAACAATTAGATTTACCCTCACTACCTTAGTCTCCTCCTAATGCAAACCCCGTATGGGATCATGCAACCTCCCAGTATAGGATCATTCACAAGAGTTGAATCAACTCTAGGATCCTAACTGGATCCTCTCTAATGCACACAAGACCTTTCATTTCCTTATGCATGTCCACAAAAAACCCATGGGTGCTTATACTAATCTCATTTCACTCCCTTGTTTATACCACGAGTGCTAGCTCCTTTTCCCCAAACAGAATGGCATATGAACTTGCCCTAGAATCGAGTGCTTCCCTAAAAGGTTCTATTAGGGGCTATGAGACTTTGACGCTCTGAAGGATTCATCAAACACAACACTCCAATATCCCACAGTGGTTACCAGAAGAACTCGGTCATAAAGGTGACGTGACCAGTCGGTGTAGGTCCTCTCCCTATCCTTACACATCTCCATCATCAATGGTTAGATTTGAATCTCCTGAATTTGACGACGGATGGGGATTATCATCCCTCCACGATCTACGACTAAGATCTAATATGAGACTTTGGGCTTCAAAGTTTTACACAACTCCAACACACAATGCCTCCTTGACAACCGAACATTGAAATATTATATGTGACTCACACTCCTCCTACAGTTAACAATTGTTATTAACTCTGGGATTTGGAGCTTAGAGGTTCCTTGCTCCAAATTACCTGCACCAAAATCTGGAACACCCGAATGCCGAATTGGCGAGGGACGAAGATCTATGGTTGAGACTCCCCTATTTGATCGACGACGAATATTAACTCTGACTCTTCAAAGCTTCATGGTTTCGGCAAATCTGCAACGACTACCTTAAAATTCTCACAGGTAGTTGAAGTGTTGAAGGGCTTAAAAATCAACGACCCTGCTTCACTCTGTTATCTAGGACTTAGATATGTTTCGGGACTTCGGGCTTTGGGGTTTTCTCCTCTTGGAAACATAAGAACCAATCTTTCCTGAAGTGTCGAATATTTGAATTTTGAGATTTACAAATCACATTTCCCTGTTATGGGATCCAGTGACTCAACTCTGATATCCTCTTAATTGTGCTTTTCCTCATGTATGGGTTTGATCCAATGGCCCAAATATGTTTCCAAAGCCAATCCAACAACTATTGTGGTTTCTTCTCCTTTGTGGCTCCATTTACCTTCAATAAAGGAACTCTCAAATCTTTCAAAGTCTTTTCCTTTAATCTCTCCTCTACAGGGTCAACTCCTCAAATCGCCCTACACAATGTTCTTGAAAATTGAACTCTTGTTCATAAATTGCATTGTGGCTCATTTAGTAAAACCCTAGTTCTAAATATCCTCTAAAAATGATTTTCCTGGCAATGGAAAGAAAACGGAGGAGCGCCACTAGATTAAACCTAGTCCTTGGATCTAATTCAAACAATGGTTCATCCATCTTAATCCCAATTATATTTTTATTGCGAGTTACAACTCACCTCCTCAAGCCATTCAAGGACATGTTGTCAATTTTTTCCGGGGGAATAAAATCCAAACCGAGCATCATAATGGAGTTCCATAATCTCCCTCATGTTTTTTTGGCCAAGTCCTATGTGACCATCCAACCCACAATCAACCAACATAATTTTTTGAAAAATCAACCTCTTGTTTAGAAATTGCACTATGCCTCATTAGGTAAAATGCTAGTTCCATAGATCCTCTAACAAACGCTTTTCCAAAAACCTCTATGACAACGGAGGGACCCAACTAGATGAAATCTGATGCCTCAAATCTAATTCAACAAATGGTTCATTTATCTAAGGCTAGGTTATATTTTTATCATGAGTTACAACTCACCTCCTCAATCCATTCGAGGACATGTTGGCAATTTAGTCAGGGGGCATAAAATCCAAACCGAGAAGAATAATTGAGTTATGTAATCTCCCACAAGTTTTTTTAGCTAAGAAGGAAGGGACCATGCTAATCACAATAGTCTGACACATATTTCTTGAAAATCTACCTCTTGTTCATAAATTGCATTGTGCCTGATTGAGAAAAATCGTTGTTCCAGAGATCCTTCAACAAACTTTTTTCTTGGAAACAAAATGTAGTTGAAGGGGCCCCAATAGATGAAACCCATTGACATGAATCAATTTCAACTGATGGTTCATCCATCAGAGACCAATTTAGAGTTTTATCGCGAGTTACAACTCGCCTCCTCAAGGAATTCAGGGACATGTTGACAGTTAGGTCTGGGGGCATAAAATCCAAACTGAGCAGCATAAAAAAGTTTCATAATCTCCCTCACATCCATTTGTCTAAGGCCCAAGTGATCACGCTACCCACAATCAACCAACACAATTTTCTTGGAAATTAACCTCTTGTTCATAAATAACAAAGTGCCCGAGTGAGCAAAACCCTAATTCTGAAGATGCTCGAACAAAAACATTTTTAGGAAATGGAATGAAAATGGACGGGCCCCACTAGCTAAAACCTGGTGCCCTAAATCTAATGTAGTTGATGGTTTTTCCATCTGAAGCCTGATTATATTTTTATCATGATTTGCAACTCGCCCAACCAAGTCATTAAGGGACATGTTGGCAAGTTAGTATGGGGGTGTAAAATCCAAACTGAGAAGTATAATAGAGTTCCTTAATCTCCCACATGTTTATTTGGCCAAGGCCCACATGATGAATCTACCAATAATCACCCGAAACAATGTTCTTGAAAATTGACCTCTTGTTTAGAAATTGTAGTGTGCCTCACCAAGAAAAACCCTAGTTACAGAGATCTTTCAAAAAAATATTTTTCAGGAAACAAAGTGACAACAGAGGGGGGCCACTAGTTGAAACTCTATGCCTCAGATCCAATTCAATTGATGGTTCTTCCATTTGATGCATGGTTAGAGTTTTATCATGATTTGAAACTCACCTCCTCAAGCCATTTAGGGACATGTTGGCAATTTTTTGGGGGGCCATAAAATCCAAAGAGAGTAGCATAAAATAAATCCATAAGCACCCACATATATGTTTATCCAAGACCCATGTGACCACACTACCAACAATCACCTGGAATAATTTTATTGAAAATCTATCTCTTGTTCGAAGATTGCATTATTCCTCATTGAGCAAAACCCTAGTTTCGAGGATCCTACGAGAAACGATTTTCTAGAAAACAAAATGACAATGGATATGCCCCACAACCTAAAACCTGTTTCTTCATATCCAATGTAATTGATGGTTAATCCATCCAAGTCTCGGTTAGAATTTTATCACGAGTTGCAACTCATCTCCTCAATCCATTCAGGTACATGTTGGCAATTTGGTTCGGGGACATAAAATTGAAACTGAGTAGAATAACATAGTTTTGTAAGCTCCCACACATCATGTTCTCCAAATATGACATGACCACAATACCACAATCACACAATACAATTTTCTTGAAAATCAACCTCTTATTCAAAAATTTCATTGTGTCTCATTGAGAAAAACCCTAGTTTGGAGATCCTTAAACAAATGATTTTCTTGGTGAATATCACCCATTAGCTAAAACCCAGTTTCCTAGATCCAATGCAACCAATGGTTCATCCATCTGAGGCTCGATCAAATATTTATCGTAAGTTGCAACTTGCCTCCTCAATCCATTCAGGGACATGTTGGAAATTTAGTCTGTTGGAATAAAATCCAAACTGAGAAACATAACAGAGTTCTGTAATCTCCCACATATCATTTTGTACAAGGTCCACGTGACCATTCTACGCACAATCACCCAACACATAGTTTTTGAAAATCGATCTGTTGTTCAAAAATTGCATTGTGTCTCACTGAGAAAAACCCTAGTTCGAGAGATCCACCAACAAATATTTGTTTTGGAAACAAAATTAAAATGGAGGGGCCCCATAGGCTGAAACTTGGTACCCTGAATCCAATGAAATTGACAACTCATCCATATGAGGCCAGGTTAGATTTTTATTACGAGTTGAAACTCGCCACCGCAAGGCATTCAAGGACACGTTGGAAATTTAGTAAAGGGGCATAAAATTAAAACTAAGCAGCATAACGAAGTTCTGTAAGATCCCACACATCTATTTGGACAAAGTCCAGATGACCACGCTACCCACAATCGACTGCCACAATGTTCTTTAAAATTGACCACTTGTTCAAAAATTGCATTGTGCCTCATTGAGCAAAACCCTAGTTCCAAATATCCTCCAACAAACATGTTTTCAAGAAATGAAATGATAGTCGAGGGACCCCACTAGCTAAAAAATGGTGTCTGAGATCTAATAAAACTGATGATTTTTCCATCCAAGGATCGATTTGTGTTTAATACAAGTTGCAACTCAGTTCCACAGGCATCCAGGGACATGTTGGCAATTTGTTCCAAGGGTATAAAATACAAACCAAGCCACATAACATAGTTTCATAAGCTCTCAAATGTCTAATTAGCCAAGGACCACGCTACCACACTACCCACAATCACGCAACACAATATTCTTGAAAATTGACCTCTTGTTCAGAAATTGTATTGTGCCTCACTCAGAAAAATCCTAGTTTCGAGGATCCTTCAAAAAATGATTTTCTAGGAAATAGAATAAAAAAAGAGGGGCCCCACTAGATCAAACCTGGTACCCTATATCCAATGCAACCAAAATTTCATTCATTCGAGGTCTGGATAGAGTGTTATTGTGATTTGCAACTCATCTTCTCAAGGCATTCAAGGATATGTTGGAAATTTGGTCTAGGGCCATAAAATCCAAACCAAACAGATTAATGGAGTTTTGTAAGAACCCAAACACCTATTTGGCCAAGTTCCAGGTGACCACACTACCCACAATTACCCGACACAATGTTCTTGAAAATTGACGTCTTGCTTAGAAATTGCATTGTTCCTCACTGAGAAAAACCTTAGTTTCGGAGATCCTCAAACAAATTATTTTCTAGGAAATGATATGACAATAGACCGACCTGAGTAGATGAAACCCTATGCCCCAAATCTAATGCAATTGACGATTTTTACATCCCAGGGACAGTTAGAGTTTTATCGCGAGTTGCAACTCACCTGCTCAAGCCATTAAGGGACATGTTGACAATTTGATCTGGGGAAAAAAATCCAAACCAAGAATCATAACATAGTTACCTAATCTCCCACATGTCTATTTGGCAAAGGCCCACGTAACTAATCTACCCACAATCACCTGACACAGTCTTCTTGAAAATCGACCTCTTGTTTAGAAATTACAGTGTGCCTCACTGAGAAAAACCCTAGTTTCATAGATACTCCAAAAAATGTTTTTCTAGGCAATGGATTGATAGTGGATGGGCCCCACTAGTTAAAACCCAGTGCCTTAGATCCAATTCTACCAACGGTTCTTCCATATGTGGATCAGTTATGGTTTTATTTGGAGTTGCAACTCGCCTCCTCAAGCAATTCAGGGACATGTTGGAAATTTGTTTCGAGGGCATAAAATCTAAACCGCCTAGCATAAAGGAAACCTGTAAACTCCTGCATGTTTATTTGGCCAAGGATCATGCGAACAAACTACCCATAATATTCTGACACAACATTCTTGAAAATCGATTTCTTGTTCATAAATGGCACTATGCCTCACTGAGCAAAACCCTAGTTTCAAAGATCCTCCAAAAAACAATTTTTTGGGAAACATAATGAAAATAGAGAGGCCCCACCACCTGAATCCAAGTGCACTAAATCCAGTCCAATCAATAGGTCATATATCTGATCCGTGGTTATATTTTTATTGTGAGTTTCAACTCACTTCCTCAAGCCATTCGGGGACATGTTTACAAATAATTATGGGGGCATAAAATCCAAACTGAGAAGAATAAAGGAAATACGTAAGCTCCCACATGTCTATTTGGCCAAGTTTCATGTCACCATGCTACCAATAATTGCACGACACTACGTTCTTGAAAATTAATCTCTTGTTTAGAAATTGCATTGTGCCTCATTGAGGAAAAACCTAGTTTTGGAGATCCTCCAAAAAATGATTTTTTGGGAAATGGAATGACAATGAAGAGGCCCCACCATGATCATATACCTTTTCGATATTTTCAAATGTGATTTTATCCTCTATATATTCATGCACGACAAATAAACTCACTATCCACATAATATTTTGATTTCTACAAATTATCATCAAAGGTTCCATTTTCTATTGCACATGTATATGAAAATAATGTGATCTAATAATAATGCCACTATAATATGATGCACTATGAATCCTTCCCAAAAAGGCATATATATATGAAAACCTACTAAAATTTGATAGATTAACAAACATGGTTATTTTGGAACCTAGGTATCTATAAAATTTATACATGTTAATATATACATGTGTGGCATGTATATGGAGTGGAGTGAGTAGTGTTGTCCCTAGTGCAATCCAAGGAAATTGTGAAATCCAAATCCCTAAAACCTTCATCCCACTTACAATTGTTGTTTCTCCATTGTGGTAAGGGACCTTCCCACTTCTCTAACCTATCCATTCGTACAATATCCCTCTAAATCCGTGTTTTAAAAATATGTCATAACTTGGAATAACATGCATGGAGAGATTCTTTAGTTTCCCTACCTGAGTAACAAGTACCTATGCCATCAGGATGGATGTACATATAATGATCAACCCTCATCTCTACACCAAAGTACAATTTCCAACTATTGATCCCATCCCCACTATGAAAGGAAATGTGCTTGAATGAATATAATTGCAACAAGGGTAACAAGGTTTCTTTAGCCTTAGTTATAGGAAATTTCCCGCATTAGATTGGTCTCATGTGGCATGCTTGCTAGCACCATGGATAAACAACATTTTATCCTAATCACTATATTGATAACCATATGAAAATCATGGACAATTTCTCGAACAACACATATATGACTCTTTATTATTACTAAATTTCATTATGTCATCTTCAACTAAGGACATTTGATAGTAGTGAAAGAAAATGTCAAATGGTTAATTGCAATGTTGATGAAATTGGTGAAGAAATATGCATCCTAATACCAATTTTTATAATTAATTATTTTCAAAATATCCCATTAAAATTACCAACTTACTTCTACTACAATGATAACATATAATGATCCTCGTTAATATACATATCAAATTCAAATATTTTTGATGATGTAAAGAATTGATAAAATATATTTGCATTTTAAAAAATTTAATCCTTTTCCACTTAAATTCACTTAGGTAAACATTATTTTTATAATTAAAAAGAAAAAAAATAATATTTTCTTAAATAATGTGAATTTCAATTCATTACTAAATATTACAAAAATCTGATATGAAATATTTCATAAAATTTTTATCTAATTTATATTATTACTATTTAATGGTAATATTTTATTATATTAAATAAGTTTCACTACTTTTTTTTGGTTAAATATTAGTTATTTTTAGCAAGATACATGAAAAACATATTAGTATAAAAATGACTCCAAAACACGGTTTAATGTCATTATTTTATGAGGTTCAAATTCAAAGGGGTAGGGTATGAACACTTCTCTAGACTTTAGAAGTGAAATAGTCTTGTGGAAGGAAGGGGGGTCTCATATATCAATTTGGTGGGGTCTCTTGTCCCGCAAATAAGGGGTCTTATACACCAATTTTGTGGGATCCCTTGTTGTGACTTCGTACACCAATTTGGTATGTGGATCTCAAAATTAGATTATTATTAATTTTAAGATCAAGCTAAAGCCACACACCAAATTTGTTTATAAAACCTTGACTACTAAAACTTACTAAAATATATTAAATAAGTTTCAATAATGTAATTAAAATATAATTATTTCCTAGACTTATTCACTAATAACAATTATTATTATTATTATTATTATTTATTTTTAACGTCAACGTCAAGCCATACACCAAATTAATGTATGAGACCCTCTCCACGCAGCGATTTTATTGATAAAGTTTAAGAACTTATACATACCCTACCCCTATCTAAAACCAAATTCATAACATCAGTGTAAATGCTCCTAATCCCACACCGAAGATCACCCACCAAAGATTTTATTCTTTTGTTATTGTGTAATGAGTCATGACACACGGACATTATTTATTTCCAAGGAGCATGTTTTTTATCTATTTAGTTTCCTCAAAATTTTGTTCTCAAATTAATATTTGCTTAAATTTACAATCAAATCAATTAAAACTGTAAATTTTGATTGATAAAATTTACCACACTTAATCATACAATTTAACTTAATCATACAATTTATTCATGTAATATGTACAACTTTATCATAAAAATAATTTTTACGATCAGTTACCTTAATTTTCCCCTTATTTTGACACCGAAATCCTACGCCGTTGTTTCA
This sequence comes from Picea engelmannii, assembly GCA_009831015.1. NCBI lineage: Eukaryota > Viridiplantae > Streptophyta > Pinopsida > Pinales > Pinaceae > Picea > Picea engelmannii. The sequence goes on along the minus strand of ML787352.1, from coordinate 416,090 downwards.
GATCTGTATGTGCGTCCGTCAACCCTAAATTCCCATGACTATTTTTTCGGCCATACTTGTATATTTTGTCTTCTATTATATTTGATCATCGTCATTGCGGACTTGCATTTGCAGATCTTGTAGCCTTGCAATTTCATTTGAAGATCTTGTAGCCTTGCAATTGCATTCGATCTTTCTGAATGGATCACTGCTACAGTAATCGATTATTTCCTCTACATGCATTAGTTCTGATGGTGGCTCTGCTGGCAATACCTTGCCACTGCCGCTGCAACTTTTTGGCAATATTTAATTTTGCAGACTCGACCTATGATACCGGCACTATTCACTTTGCTTTCCCGTATTACGAAGCTGCAGAGAATCCTTCCTATGGACAAACCTACTTCGGTAGACCTGTTTATCGCTACAGTGACCGGCGCATGTCTATCGATTTTTTCGGTGTGTTGTTACTTACTGCATTCTCTCTCTCTGTATTTTTTTAATTTTAAGATCGAGGTGTATCCCAACATCGATAGTTTTATTTTATGATAATGTTGTTTGGTTCTGATAAATGATGAATCTCTTGGTACATGTATCTGATTGTTGGAATGAATAAAATACAAGTTTCATCTATTTCTCTTCTTTATTGTGTTGACTATGTGTCTAATGAATGAGTGTGTTAATTACATCGAAAGCGTATACCTGAAGGAGATGGGCACAATTAATCACCTTTTAATATAAAATTCTAATCTGATGGCTAACAATTGAAGATGTTGGCATATTCTTAGTCGTCCTCCCAAATCAATGAAAGTGATTTACTTTTCATAACTTCTTTGTATTTTTGAATGCATCAGTTAACCTGTTTACTTTTTAACATTTACCTAAACATATTAAGAAATTATTGTACCACCATATGATTGCCACGTTTAACTGATTAACCTTTGGAATTACCACATTTGAAATTAACTTTTAGATTTCCTCAGCTCTATGTGAGTTTCAGTTGTCCATGCGTTTCAGTTGTTCGGGAGGAAGCTTTGGCATCGCCTTTCGGCGTTCACCAGCCGCTTTGCGGATGTGCTTCTTGTTGATATTTAAATATATTGCAATGGAATGTATGAATGTTAGCCTTAGTGGATTCCTCTTGTAATTTAACCCCTCATCACTGACACAAGAACAAATGGTGTTTGTGATTCTCATCGCATATCGAGTGATACCATATTTAGTACTTGATTGAGGATTGATATGTCGATGTCTTGGGGTTTTTGTTGATGAACTTTAGATTAAACCTAGGTAATCAACCCCCCAACATTAAGAAGGATGCACACAAGCAAGCCAAAAAATATTTTCGTTGCTAGGACCTGAAGGTTTTGTATTGAATGATGAAGGCAGAGAATGAGGTTGTATCCATCTCATGAGGAAATACAAGATTGGTTGATTGTGAAATAAGATGAGTATTCTCTGTGAGACACTGAAGGTATGATCACTAATGTAAAATGATGGAAGAATATGTATATATACAATGTTATGAATGGAATTTTCTTTGTTTAACTTCCATGTGTATTGTATGAATGGTTGAAGAGGAAGAATGCTACCAATACTGCATGAAGGCCTTAAGAAACACAAGTTTGAGATCAGATCACAATTGATCCTAATGAAGGAATTGGATAATAAGTGGGATTGAGCAATTGATTTTTGGTTTGCTTAGGTAAAGCACAGATACATTATTAAGTTTATTGTAGAATACAATGATTATTTAAGCAAGGATGAAAGAAAGTTTGCTAAAGGTCCTCACATAAGGCTTCTATAAGAATTCCTATTGTGGATCAAGATGTTTTTCATGAAGAAAAGGTTGATGTGCATGGATATCAATAGGATGGCTAAGTAGACTCTCC
>ML787352.1:377119-414185 GCA_009831015.1 Picea engelmannii | reverse complement strand
GAAAAGAAGGGGGAGAAGAGAGAGAGAAGATATGGATCTGTTGAGGAGGATCCAGAAGATATTGAGATGAGTTCAGAGAGACAATGGACAAAAAATACCAGAGGATAGAGAGAGCTAAAAGATACACAAGAAGAGTTGTGTTAAGGAAGAAAACATAACAGAGATACGAAAAAAATATAGAAAGGGGCATGAGATGAGGGGTTAGACCCAGAATGAAGAGGAAAGATATCGAACCAGGAGGAAGTCTCAAAGATATTTTTTTTCCAAAGAGGAGTATAGATGAATATTATAAAGGGAAGTTGAGCATGGAGACATTTCAGGGCAAAGGATGGAGGGGCAGATTATAAACGCATCACAATTCCATCCTAAGTTTGGTGTTGCAGAATAGAAGCAGGTTGTATGCAACTCACATAAGGCTTTAGAGGAAGAATTAGCACGAGGAGAGTTGAAATGCACATTACATAGGCTTCAATCAGAAGCCCAGGTCTAGGAGGAAGTACAACATGTGACACATAGGTTGTTGGAGGAAGCTCAAACCTGTGAAGAGTTGCATCGTGCCACATACATGTCTTTGGGGAAAACTAGTGTGCATGAGGAGATACATCACACGACACAAAGGTCAGTAGAAGAGGATTTCATACAAGAAGAATTATGATGAGATGAATAGAAGGAAATAGAGCAACATGTGCATAAAGAGCTAAATTTCATGGTGCGACAACACGCATTGTGCAACATGGGTCATGAAGTAGAAACTGAAGACCAAGTAAGTAACCTCTTGCACTATTGTTTGAAGTTGTTAAGTGAACTTGATGTTGTGAAAATGTTACACATAAGATAGAAACATGCATGGGGGAAGAAGGGAGAGTTATAACTATATCAACCCCCCTACTAGAAAGGGACATGTGCCAGGTCAGTAAACAAAAGTTCATAGGAAGAGAGTTCAAGATGACACCTAAACTTGGAAGCTATGATATGTATGTTGTCATGTTGGATATGGAATCTGACGTCAACATATTTCCTAACAAATCATGGGATTTGTTTGGTAAAACAAACTTGGTGCGGTTGACCATTCAACTTCAGTTGGCGAGTCAATATAATTGTTTCCCTATGGGCTGAATGGAGTAGGTTGAAGTGAACATGGAAAGGGTGAAGACGAAGGAAGCCTTTGAATTTATAGATATAATATATGAATTTTATGCCTACCCTTCCCTACTTGGCATTGATTTGGCCTTTGACAACAATTTTGAGTTGAATATGAAGAAGAGACATATGTCATTAGAGATAGACACCCTGCGCGTGATTGTGCCATTATATCTAAATGAAGGTGTCAGGTACAATGATCCAGTGAATGTGGATGCATATATCTCTGTCATTGAAAATATATACCAGATCAGGGGGCACAGGGAAGACTACATCAATTCCTTTACAGATGGGGAGTTGAGTTGGAGATGTGTAAAGTCATATGATACTGATTCAAAGGATTCCATGGACAGATGGTAATATAAACTTTTACAAAGTCTCTAATAGGTGGTATGTGTGCATTACCATTGCTATGTGTCAAGATTAATTTTGGATCAATTGATTCGATGGGATGTATTGAGTCAATACTTTCATTTTTTGGATGCAACAATTTCCCCTCTTCCTTAGGTACACACCCTTGATACCATGTTAATAAATATACTTGTGCAGTGGTGGGAAGGCCAACAGACATATCTTCGTGAATGGGAATTTGTGGAATAGTCCATCCGAGAAAGGTTCAGGAAAGGGGTAGACATCTGCCAATGCATGTTTTCCTGTGAGAGATGTTGGGCGGCCAATAAACAATGGGATGCTTAAAAGATAGATCTAAAAACTCAGCATTATCTGTTAGAAAGAATTTTTTCATTTTCACTCCCTCCAGCCTCTATGAGAAAACATATGTGATACATAGGATTAAGTAAACATTGACCTAGGTTAGTGGATGCCCCCATATTGAGAAGCATCATCCCTATGAAAAAACATCACCATGCACTAGGGGTTTCCACGATAGATTAAGACATGAAAGACAAATGCAAGGGTGTGTAGGAGTCATGCGTGGCACTCCCCAAAGAACAATACCTGCATATGTATAGATCCATCGACATTGTATTGAAATATTCAATGACAAAAATGTTTGGTTGCAATAACGGTGGATGTGACAGATAGTTACACCACATAGATTTACTCTAATTCTAGAAAGATTGAGTCATTAATGCAATTGTAATGGGAGAGACTTCCTTGATTTAGAATGAAAAAAGAGTTAATTACACTGGTCGACAGAAAGGATGGAATTAAGGTTGCAGAGATTGATCTTTGTACACTGGGACAATTTTGATGGAGAGAATTCAAGGGGGTTATCGATCAATTGATAGTGAGTACTGGGAAGTAACTCGACAATCAGTTGAGCATCATGCAACATTAATATTATGATAGTCCTAAATAAATGTATTAGTTTGTCTCATTGATTCTTCATCTTATCCACCACTACTCGTCTCCCATAGTATTCTCTCGTCTCAAATTGGAAAGTGACTGGAAGAATATACTCTCCTTGGGCCTTCCCTACGTGGTTGACCCCTCATAGGTGTTTCATGCTTACAGAACACGGTTAAGAAACCATGGTAATCCAGAACTAGGATGGTTTCCTTGAGTAAACCCCATGCAAGAAAGAATTCCAAAGAAATAAAATAATATCCAATTATGGAACCACTGATGCCATCTAGAGTAGATTTTTAAGGGGCAAAATTGGGGAATGTCCCACTTCTCAAATGTGGATATTATAATGTGTGTGACCCAAATTAGTTCCTAGAAATAAAATTCGACAAGTATGCATGCATTTTATAGAAATAACATGGTATAGAGAAGGTGGTCATTCAGAATCAGGTGAGGCCCCTATGAAATTATGGACTCCTTATATTTCTCAACTCTCCCCATTTTGGTTGAGCCCCAATAGTTCAGGCATGTGTTTTCTTCCTCCTTTCCAAATTGTATGGAGGTTATATATGGTGGTATAATCCTTGCCCCATTGTCCATGACACGATAAACATATTTTAGAGTCATCCCACTTATGGCACAAGGATCCAAAAGTTACCATCAAGGAAACATATGATGCATAGGAGGAAGTATACACCTAGTTTGGGACATGCAGTTGGAAGCAATTGGTTGTAATCCCCGAGATTCACAACAAAATTATTAGCCTTCAAGCTCATACATAAGTTTCGAAAGGATAAATGTCATGATATAAAAATTTCCAGAACGATGTGGCGGGGAAGTTCAGTTCCCTGTGTTAACAATTAGATTTACCCTCACTACCTTAGTCTACTCTTGATGAAAACCCCTATGGGATTGTGCAACCTGTCATTCTAGGATCATTCATAGTAGTGGAATCAACTCTCGGATCCTCACTGAATCCTCTCTAATGCACACAATCCATTTCATTTCCTTATGCAGGTCCACAAAAAACCTGTGGGTGCTTATACTAAGCTCATTTTACTCCTTGGTTTATAACACAGATGCTAGCCCCTTTTCCCAAAACAAAATGGCATATGACCTTGGGCTAGAACCAAGAACTTAGCTGAAAGGTGCCATTAGGAGCTATGGGACTTCGATGCTATGAAGGATTCACCAAACCCAACACTCCAATCTCCCAGAGTGGTTACCAGAAGAATTCGGTCATAAAGGTGATGTGACCAGTGGGTGTAGGTCCTCTCCCTATCTTTCCACTTCTCAAACATCAATGGTTATATTTGACTCTCCTGAATTGGACGACAGACGGGGATTATTCTCCCTCCACGATCTACGACTAAGATATAATAGGGGACTCCGTGTTTCATAGGTTTACACGACTCCAACACACACTACCTCATGGACAATCAAACATTGAACCGTGATATGTGACTCAGACTCTTTCTGCAGTTAACAATTGTGATTAAATCCAGGCTTCGGAGCTTCGAGGTTCCTCACTCCAAATGACAATGACCAAAATCTCGAACACCCGAACGTCGAATTGGCGAAGGATGAAGATCTACGACTGAGACTCCCCTATTTGATCGATGAAGAAGATTAACTCCGACTCTTGGAAGCTTTGGGGTTTCGACCACTCTGCAACGACTACATTCAAATTCTTCAAGGTAGCCGAAGTGTCGAAGGTATTAACAATCAATGGCCCTGCTTCACTCTATTATCTATGAATGAGACTTGTTTTAGGACTTCAGGCTTCGGGGTTTTATTCTCTTGGAAACACAAGGAACAATCTTTCCCGAAGTGTCAAATATCTTAATTGTGAGAACTACATATCACATTTTCCTGTGCTCAGATCCAACGACTCAAATCTGATCTCCTTTTGACTGTGCTTCTCCTCTTTTCTGGGTTTGATCCAATGGCCCATATTTGTTTCCAAAGCCAATCCAATGACTATTGTGGTTTCTTCTCCTCTGCAGCTCCACTTACCTTCAATAAAGGAACTCTCAAATCTTTCAAAGTCTTCTCCTTTGATCTCTCCTCTATAGGGTCAACTCCTCAAATCTCCCTACACAATGTTCTTGAAAATTGAACTCTTGTTCAAAAATTGCACTGTGGGTCATTTAGCAAAACCCTAGTTTTGAATATCCTCTAAAAATTTTTTCCAGGCAATGGAATGAAAACGGAGGGTACCCACTAGATAAAAATTGATCCTTGGATCTAATTCAAACAACGGTTCATCCATCTGAATCCCAATTAGATTTTTATTGTGAGTTACAAATCGCCCCCTCAAGGCATTCAAGGACATCTTGTCAATTTTTTCCAGGGGAATAAAATCCAAAGTGAGCATCAAAATGGATTTTTGTAAGATCCCTCATTTTTTTTTGGCCAAGTCCTATGTGACCATCCTAACCACAATGACCCAACATAATGTTTCGAAAAATCGACCTCTTGTTCAAAAATTGCACTGTGCCTCATTAAGCAAAGCGCTAGTTCCAGATATCCTAAAACAAATGCTTTTCCTAAACCTTGAATGACAACAGAGGGACCCAACTAGATGAAACCTGATGCCTTATATCTAATTCAACAAATAGTTTTTCTATCTAAGGCTAGGTTATATTTTTATCATGAGTTGCAACTCACCTCCTAAATCCATTCAGGGACATGTTGGCAATTTAGTCGGGGGGCATAAAATCCAAACCGAAAAGAATAACTGAGTTATGTAATATACCACAAGTTTCTTTAGCTAATATGTAGGGGACCATGCTAATCAAAATTGTCCGATGCAGATTGCTTGAAAATCTACCACTTGTTCATAAATTGCACTATGCTTGATTGAGGAAAACCCTTGTTCCAGAGATCCTTCAACACATTTTTTTCTTGGAAACAAAATGAAGGTGAAGGGGGCCCAATAGATGCAACCAGGTGACATGGATCAATTGCAACTAATGGTTCATGCATCAGAGGCCAATTTAGAGTTTTATCGTGAGTTACAACTCGCCTCCTCAAGGCATTTAGGGACATGTTGGTAATTTGGTAATCCAAACTGAACAACATAACAAATTTCCATAAGCTCCCCCAGGTCTGTTTGTCTAAGGCCCAAGTGACCACGCTACCCACAATCAACCGACACAATGCTCTTGGAAATTAACCTCTTGCTCATAAATTACACTGTGCCTAATGAGAAAAACCCTAGTTCTAAAGATGATCGAAGAAACATATTTTTAGGAAATGGAATGAAAATGGAGGGGCCCCACTAGCTGATACCTAGTGCCCTGAATCTAGTGAACTTGATGGTTTTTCCATCCGAATCTTGGTTATAGTTTTATCACGATTTGCAACTCACCCAGTCAAGGCATTTAGGGATATGTTGGCAAGTTATTTTGGGGGTGTAACATCCAAACCGATAAGTATAATAGAGTTCCTTAAGCTCCCACATGTCTAATTGGCCAAGGCCCACATCATGAATCTACCCATAATCACCTGAAACAATGTTCTTGAAAATTGACCTCTTGTTCAGAAATTGTAGTATGCCTCACTAAGAAAAACCCTAGTTATGGATATCTTTCAAAAAAAAAAAATCAGGAAACAAAATGACAACAAAGGGGTCCCACTATTTGAAACTTGAAGCCTCTTATCCAATGCAATCGATGGTTCTTCCATTTGATACATGGTTAGAGTTTTATCACGAGTTGCAACTCACCTCCTCAAGCCATTCATGGACATGTTGGAAATTTTTTCTAGGGGCATAAAATCCAAAGACAGTAGCATAAACGAAATCCATAAGATCCCACACATATGTTTATCCAAGGCCCATGTGACCACACTACCAACAATCAACTGGAATGATGTTCTTGAATATCGATCTCTTGTTCAAAAATTACATTATGTCTCATTGAGAAAAACCCTAGTCTCGAAGATCCTCTGAGAAATGATTTTCTAGGAAACAAAATGACAATGGATAGGCCCCACCACCTAAAACCTGGTTTTTCATATCGTGAGTTTCAACTCATTTCCTCAAGCCATTCAAGTACATGTTGGAAATTTGGTTTGGGGACATAAAATTGAAACTGATTAGCATAACAATATTGTTTAAGATCCCACACATTTGTTTGTCCAAAGCTGACGCAACCACACTACCACAATCACACAACACAATTTTCTAGAAAATCAACCTCTTGTTCAAAAATTGCACTGTGTCTCATTGAGTAAAACCCTAGTTCTGGAGATCCTTAAACAAATATTTTTCTAGGTGAAGAGGACCCATTAACTGAAACCCAGTTCCCTAGATTGAATGCAACCAATGGTTTGTCTATTTGAGGCCCGATCAGATATTTATCGTGAGTTGCAACTTGCCTCCTCAAGCCATTCAGGGACATGTTGGCAATTGAGTCCAGTGGAATAAAATCCAAACCGAGAAACATAACAGAGTTCTGTAATCTCCCACATATTTTTTTGGACAAGGTCCACATGACCATTCTACCCACAATCACCCAACAGAGAGTTTTTTTAAATCGATCTCTTGTTCAAAAAATACACTATGCCTCACTAAGAAAAACCCTAGTTCCAGAGATCCACCAACAAAAAAAAAATTTGAAACAAAATGACAATGGAGGGGCCCCACAGGTTGAAACTTGGTGCTCTCGATCCAATCGAATTGACAACTCGTCCATCTAAGGCAAGTTTAGATTTTTATTACAAATTGAATCTCTCCTTCGCAAGGCATTCAAGGACATGTTGGAAATTTAGTCAAGGGGCATAAAATTCAAACTAAGAAGCATAACAAAGTTCTGTAAGATCCCACACATCTAGTTAGACAAATTCCACATGACCACGCTACCCACAATCGACTTCCACAATGTTATTTAAAATTGATCACTTGTTCAGAAATTGCAATATGCCTCATTGAGAAAAACCCTAGTTCCAATTATACTCCAACAAACATGTTTTGAACCAATGAAATGATAGTCAAGGGACCCCACTAACTTAAAACCGGTTCCTGAGATCTAATAAAATTGATGATTTATCCATCCAAGGCTCGATTACTATTTTACCACAATTTGCAACTCAATTGCACAAGCATCGAGGGACATGTTGGCAATTTGTTCCAAGGATATAAAATACAAACTGAGAAACATAACATAGTTTCAAAATCTCTCACATGTCTAATTTTCCAAGGCCCACACTACCCACAATCACCTGACACAATGTTCTTGAAAATCGACCTGTTGTTCAGAAATTGCATTGTGCCTCACTCGAAAAAATCCTAGTTTCGAGGATCCTTCAAAGAATGATTTTCTGGCAAACAAAATGAAAAAATAAGGGCCCCACTAGCTCAAACCTGGTGCTTTATATCTAATACAACTAATGGTTCATCCATCTGAGGTCTGGATAGAGTTTTATTGTGATTTGGAATTCTCCTTCTCAAGGCATTCAAGGATCTCTTGGAAATTTCGTCTAGGGTCATAAAATCCAAACCAAGAAACTTAATGGAGTTTTGTAAGCTCCCAAACATCTACTTGGCCAAGTCCTAGGCAACCAAACTACCCAAAATTATCTGACACAATGTTCTTGAAAATCGATGTCTTGTTTAGAAATTGCATTGTTCCTCACTGACAAAAACCCTAGTTTCTGAGATCCTCAAACAAATTATTTTATAGGAAATGAAATGAAAATAGACCGACCTATACATCTGAAACCCTATTCCCCAAATCTAATGCAATTGACAGTTTTTCCATACGAGGCACAGTTAGAGTTTTATCGCGAGTTGTAACTCACCTGCTCAAACCATTAGGGGACATGTTGACAATTTGGACTGGGGAAAAAAATATGAACCAACAATCATAGCATAGTTACCTAATCTCTCACATGTATATATGGAAAATTCCCACATGACCAATCTACCCACAATCACCTGAAATAGTCTTCTTGAAAATCGACCTCTTGTTCAAAAATTGCAGTGTGCCATAGTGAGAAAAACCCTAGTTTCATAGATCCCCAAAAAAATGATTTTCTAGGCAATGGATTGATAGTGGATGGGATCCACTAGTTAAAACCCAGTGCCTTGGATCCAATTCTACCAACGGTTCGTCCATCCATGGCTCGGTTATAATTTTATCGAGAGTTGTAACTCCCCTCTTCAAGCAATTTAGGGACATGTTGGAAATTTTTACTACGGGCATAAAATCTAAACCGCCTAGCATAAAGGAAATATGTTAACTCTCGCATGTTTTTTTGGCCAAGGCCCATGCAAACAAACTACCGATAATATTCTGACATAACATTATTGAAAATCGATCTCTTGTTCATAAATTGCACTATGCCTCATTGAGGAAAACCCTAGTTTCAAATATCCTCCAAAAAACACTTTTCTGGGAAACATAATGACAATAGAGAGGCCCCACCACCCAAATACCAGTGCCCTAAATCCAATGCAATCAATTTTATCATCCATATGATGTGCGGTTATATTTTTATCGTGAGTTGCAACTCACTTCCTCAAGCCATTCAGGGACATGTTTACAAATAATTCCCATGGCATAAAATCCAAACCGAGCAGAATAAAGGAAATATGTAATCTCCCACATGTATATTTGTACAAGGTTCATGTTACCATGCTACCACTAATTTCTCGACACAACATTCTTGAAAATTAATCTCTTGTTTAGAAATTGCATTGTGCCTCATTGAGAAATACCCTGTTTTTGGAGATCCTCAAAAAAATTATTTTTCGAGAAATGGAATGACAATGAAGAGGCCCCACCATGATCATCTACCTTTTGGATATTTTCAAATGTGATTTTATCCTCTATATAGTCATGCACGACAAATAAATTCATTATAAACTAGTTTGGAAATATTTTATCCTCTAAGGATGTGAGTTTGATTCTATATGCATGGTGCAAGTTTTTTCACATGAATATGATCCATTTGCATAATATTTTGATTTGTACAAATTATCATCAAAGGTTTTGTTTTCTATTCCACATGTATATGAAAATAATGTGATATACTAATAATGATAGTAGGATATGATGCACTATGAATCCTTCACAAAAGGCCATATATAAATGAAAGCCCACTAAAATTCGATAGATTAACAAAGATGGTTATTTTGGCACCTAGGTATCTATAAAATTTAAACATGTTAATATATACATGTGTGTCATGGTTATGGAGTGGAGTGAGTGGTGTTGTCCCTAGTGCATTCCAAGGAAATTGTGAAATGAAAATCCCTAAAACCTCTGTCCCAGTTACAATTGTTGTTTCTTCATTATGGTAAGGGACCTTCCCACATCTTCAACCTATCCATTCATACAATATCCCTTTAAATCCATGTTTTAAAAATATGTCATAATTTTTCATAACTTGCATGGAGAGCTTCTTTAGTTTCCCTAATCAAGTAACAAGTACCTATGCCATCACGATGGATGTACATATAATGATCAATGTTCATATCTACACCAAAGTACAATTTCCAACTATTGATCCCATCCCCCCTATGAAAGGAAATGTGCTTGAATGAGTATAATTGCAACAAGTCTAACAAGGTTTCGTTAGCCTTAGTTATAGGAAATTTCCCGCATTAGATTGGTCTCGTGTGGCATGCATTTTAGCACCAAGGATAAACAACATTTTATCCTCATCACTATATTGGAAACCATATGAAAATCATGGACAATTTCTCAAACAACACATATATGACTCTTTATTATTACTAAATTTCATTATGTCATCTTCAACTAAGGACATTTGATAGTAGTGAAAGAAAATGTCAAATGGTTAATTGCAATGTTGATGAAATTGGTGAATAAATATGCATCCTCATACCAATTTTTATAATTAATTATTTTAAAAAATGGAGCTCTGTAAATTTTAGGGTTTTTTCATGCTCCCGATTCCTGTCTGCCCAGAACTTCCCTAACTCCCTTGGTATGCACTGATTTCCACATCCCTGCAGCTCTGACCACCTCAGAAGGATGGGAACAAAAGGGAGGGCTAAATACCCCTCCCACGGTAACATCACCACCAACGATCCGGATAAATCACGAGCACACCGACCATCCTTTGAGACACCATTTCACTTACGATACCAATATATGAAGGAAGAGATGGATATAAGAAAATAATTGAATGTGGATGTTGAGTCCTCGCATCCAAAAGTTTCTCGGGTCTGTATACCCGAAAAATGTATCCCCCAAGCCCCAGTTGCACCTAGGTACGCCATCAAAACCACCAGGATAGGGGAGCACACGTAGTTCATGTGAGACCATGCCCTCATAGGAAAATTTCTAGGTCTCTAGCCCTCAAAAAATGACCTAGCTCGTTGGATCAAGGCGTGGTGGAACCCTAAGGGAGACTATGAGCTTCAGTTGAGCTCCAAAAGTTTATTTACAGTAATATTCTACAACCTGGAGGACAAGGATAGGATATTTGAAAGGGGACCATATTTCTACAACTCAGTTGACCTCTACCTACATTTCTGAACAGAACGCTTCTTCCCAAAAAAGGAAGACTTCTCATACGCACCGATATGGATTCACCTCTATTCCTTACCCCAAGAGTCCTGGTTAGAGAAAATTTTACTTAGCATAAGCAATACCCTGGGTAAATATGTCAAATCTTCCGAAGATACCAAACAGAGAAAATAAACCTCTTATACAAGGATATGTTTCTATATGAACATCTACAAAGCTCTGCCATGAACAATTACTTTAGAATACCAATACGAGGAATGGGACCAAACCATAGACTACGAACACATACCTTTCATATGTCGGAAATGCCATGAACATGGACACCTTTTCAAATATTTCCCTCGCAATGCCCCCCCCAAGAGGGAAGCTGAAGAGAAACCAAAGGAAGGATTTACCCAGGTTCAAAATCAAAGGAGACAAGCGCAGAAGAGTCCCTCAACCAACAACGGAAAAAAGAACCCAAGTAATAACTCATTTGAAACCCTTAACCGCCTCCCAGAAGCAGAAGAGGTGGAAAACCCACACAAGACATTGGGAAAATATCCCAGCAAGAACAGGGAAGATCAGTCGTCACAAGAGTACCAAACCCCAACAAACCAAGGAGATCCACAGACTCACCCAGTCTTAGGGAAAGAACCAGAAAGAGAGGAAGACACAATCATGGAAATGGATGAGCAAGACCTAACTGAAATTGATCTAGACGGGTTAGAGGAAGCATTCAACAGAAGGATCTCCAAACCTTACCAGAGGACCAACTTAGAAAAGTTCACAAAGTATTTATGGACTCATCAACAGGGGAAACATCTAGGTTGGGGATCATCATAGACCCAAACCAAGATCAAAGAAAACACCCAAAAGAAAACAAACGAATGGGAAGAAAATTGGCTCATCAGCTAATAAAGGAGGTGGGAAATTATATGATCAACTCGTGATATATTCACAGGCTCTCAGAGAGCTCCTTTTACCACCCAAAAAATTGTTAACTATGAATATCCTCACCTAGAATATCAGAGGCCTAAATGGAAGATCCAAACAAAGGATTCTTTGAAACTGCATCAAAATGTAAAACCCTAATATATTCCTGATACAAGAGACAAAATGTGCAGGGAAAACTGCAAAATATATCATCAAAAGATGTTGGCGCAACTGTGAATCCTATCAAATGGACTCAAAAGAGTATTCAGGAGGCCTGACCATCTTATGGAATCCTACTACAGTCGTCCTCGATCAAGGCCTCTCCACTCCAAGCACCATCACAACGCACTATAGAGCCATTGGTTCTGACAAGGAGGGAATGATAAAAAATGCCTATGGACCACAGAATAGCCAAGACAAAGACCTCTTTCTTCATAGCCTAGATTACATAGGTTCTTTATAAAAAGGAAAACGATGGATAATAGGAGGAGAATTCAACATGATTCTCATGTTGGAGGATAAACGAGGAGATCCACATTGGGTTCTGAGAGGAGATCCACATTTTAGAAAACCCTGTTAGACATATTTCTAAGAGGATCTTCTCTCAGAACCCAATGTGGACCACACCTCATCAATAGAGCATTTGACCCAAAATATCCCAACTATAATCACCCAAGAACACAATGGGTCTCTCATGACAACAATAACGTAAGCAAAAGTGGATTAGGCTATTCAAGAGTTACCCATAGGCAAGACTCCTGGTCCAGATGGTTTCACAATAGACTTCTTTCGCTCATGTTGGCCTATGTTAAGGGAGGAAGCATGGCAGCTGGTGGAGGAATGTCGCAGCTCAGGGAAAGTTCTTCCCAGACTAAATTCCACTTTCCTTACTCTAATCCCCAAATAATAAAGGGTCACAAATCTAAATAACTTCAAACCCATAGCTCTTTGCAACGTGATCTACAAAATCATTTCCAAGGTCATAACTCTAAGAATTAAACCAATTCCCATCTTCATCATCTCCAAGGAGCAATCAATATATGTCCAAAGAAGGAAAATCATGAACAACTTCATTCTTGTCCATGAAATCACTCACTCACTCAAAATCACTTGCACTCCAGGTATGCTTCTAAAACTCGACCTCTCAAAATATTTTGACAAATTAAGATGGAAATACATGAAATCTCTCCTTTCGGCTTTTGGTTTCAACAAGGATTGGATCTCTTGGATAATGAACCTCATTTCCTCAACATTTTTCTCGATCCTCGTCAATGGTGTCCCCTCTCAATCCTTCTCCCCGTCGAGAGGAATAAGGAAAGGATACCCTCTCTCCCCTTTCCTGTTTGTCATAATGGTTGAAGATCTAGGATGCTATATCAAGGCCTCAATTCAAAATGGATCCCTCCAAGGCCTCCCTCTTCATGGGATACAACTGATAGCCTCCCACAGCCAATTTTTTGATGACATACTGCTAATGAACACCCCCACCATGCAAGAAGCAATTAAACTAAGTTCCATCCTTGCCAATTTCAGTGAAACCTTCAACACCAAATTTAATCTAGCCAAATCGTCTCTTATTTTTTAATACTCCTGCAACAATCCAACAACACCTCTCTCAACTTCTGAATACCCCTGTTTTCACTCTGCCCTCTAGATACCCAGGACTCCCTCTCTCTGACTCAGTAGCCAGAAACATATCATGGGATTCCCTCCTAGTCTCCATCACCAACCATCTTAGCAACTAGACCTTTTGCTCTCTCAACCTTCCAGCCAGATTGGTTCTCTTAAAGTTAGTCCTCCAAGCCATCCCAACTTACCTCTTCTCAGCCCTAGCTGCCTCCCAATATCTCATAAAGAAAATAAGGAATCTGCAAAGAAAATTTCTATGGCATGGACATAACTCAAACAAAAAAATGGTCCCTTGTTAGCTAGGACAAGGTATCCAAGCCCAAATATTCAAGTGGTTTGGGCCTTCGGGACACTGGAAAACTGAATAGCATGATGGGAGAAAGAATTTGGTGGAGATGGCTCAAAACACGAGTAGAGATCTGGGAAAAACTATGGAAATGTAAATATGCCCCAAACACGCATCAAAATCAACTCGTAAGAATGCAGGGGAAAATCCAAGGCTCCAACATCTGGAATGTGGCTTGGAAAACCCTCATACAGGAACATACTTTATGGGAAGTTCACAATGGACAGAATGCCTTATTCTGGATAGATTCCTGGCAACAAATGCCACCCCTACAATTGGAAGAAAATCTACAATCCTACGAAAATCAAATTCAAGATCTGGCCATTCTCAAAGTGGAAAATTTGTGGACAGATACCCCTAGCAGCTCTCCCTGTAAAAGTTGGAAATCTACTCATCAGGAACTCCAAGTGGCAATGGACTGTCACCTGCCGCACTGGAAACAAGCAACAACCCAAAGGCAAATCCATAAAAGTGCAGACCAGGACATTCTCAGATGGGGATACACACCTCATGGAAGCTTCACTCTCAAGGAGGGATACACTCTTCAGGAGAAATTCCACAACCTTTAGAAAGATAGCATCTAGACAACAATATGTAAATCCAAACTCTTCCCCAAAATCTCTACTTTCCTCTGGATTCTATTTCAGAACAATATATTAACCTAGGACAATATTCAAAAACGTGGTTTCATTGGCCCCTCAATCTTCCATCTATGCCATCTCCAAGCAGAAACCATGGAGCACCTCCTAAATAACTGGTCACTCAGGGAGAACATCTGGAACTAGGCCACTCAGTTCATTAGAAGAAGAAAACAACTTAAAAACAACATCATAAGCACCATCAGGGACTGGGGCTCTAGTTCCTTCAAAAGTCCTATCCTTACCAAGCTTCATAGTTTGGTAAGTATGGAAAGAGAGAAACATAAGAGTCTTTCACTCCCAACCATCTCCTCCCAGCCTCCTCTAGAACACAATCCTCCTGCATATCCAAGAAACTCTTCAGCTGCATTCATGGACCAAGGAATACTTCTCAACTGACCTAGGTGAACTCTCGCTCCTCAAATATTGGGGCTTCTCATTTGCACACTCCACCCCGCCTCAGCAGTCCCCCCTTTCTTCAAAATCCCTCAGTCCCCCTAAGTGGATCCCCCCCCATAAGGCTTCCATAAGGTCACCTTTGATGGCGCATCAAAAGGCAATCAAGGACACTCGAGCTACAACGCAGTCATAAGAAATAAATTAGGACAAATTCAAAGCCTCATCATAGAAAATCTCGGATGCGACACCAACAACTCAGCAGAGCTCTGGGGTCTTATCAAAAGAGTGCAATTGGCACTAGATCAAAACCTCACCTATCTGATCATCGAAGGAGACTCCAAAATCATAATAGACTTGGAAAAAAAAATCTGAATGACATAGATCCAGGGAAAATCACACCCAACTGGTGCCTCCTTAGCCCTCTTTACAGCTTCCAGGATCTTCTTAGACCCTCTCTAACTCTAACCCCTTCTCACATATGACGAACTGCAAAAAAATTTACAGACAAACTAGCCAATGCATGGGTTGAATCTATGCAGCAGATCATTCTCCACGATTCCAGGCAGTCCCAAAGCTCTCTCCTCTGGCTCCAATGCGAGGAGATTTCTCAGTTGGATGGCCCTAGTCTGGACGGGGTGCCACCTCTATCTACTTAGAATCTCTTCCAAGTCATAAATTATCAGAAGCTTAGGAGCGAGGGAAGAATAAAAACAGTTGGCTATTGATTTAGGGACCTCGACAATCGAGAGACAGAAGCACTGAGGTTGTTGTTTCCCAAATTCATGAAGTCGTGAAAAGCAAGAGAGGATATGGACCGTTGGTGCTAGAGGAGATCTTAACCATCTATCATGTCCCATTGATATAACGTGAGAAAAATTTGGGAACTTGGGTTTCGGGAGTTCGGAACATGGAGGGAGTTGTCTACCTAAGTCACGAAATCGTGAAATGCGAGAGTGAATTTGGACCGTTGGTGCTAGAGGAGATCTAAACCATCTATCTGGTCCCATTGATCGAACACGAGAAGTTTTTGGGAACTCAGGATTCGAGAGTCTAGAACATGGAGGGAGTTGTCTCCCCAAGTCACGAAATCACGATATGTGAGAGAGGATTTGGACTGCTAGTGCTAGAGGAGATCTTAACCGTCGACTAGGTCCCATCGATCTGACGCAAGAAAATTTCGGGAGCTCAAGTTTTGGGAGTTCGGATCATGGAGGGAGTTGTCAGCCCAAGTCACGTAGATGCGATATGCGAAATTGCCAAATGCGAGAATAGATCTGGACTATTGGTGCTCGAGGAGATCTGAATCATCGATCTAGCCCCATAGATCTGATGCAAGGAAATCTCTGGAACTTGTCAATCGAGAGTCTAAAACAGGAAGAAAAATGTCTGCCCAAGTCTTGAAACCACGATATGCAAAAGCAGATTTGGATGATCGGTCTAGTCCCATTGATCTAAAGAGTCAGTCCTAACAATTTTGTAAGCCGATAAGTTGCAAGCAATTATGTCGGTCTCGTCCCATTGATCTGAAGAGTCGGTCCCGGCATCTTTGTCAGCAGATAGGTTGCAGGTACTTTTGTATCCAAATAGGTTGCAGACATTTTTGTAAGAAGATAGTCTACATGCATCTTTCCAAGTAGACATGATGTAGGTTTTTTTGTAATCTCTCAAATGGAACTAATATAAGGATCCACTTTTTATTGAGCCGATTCTAGCGGCTAGGGTCTCCCTAGTGGATAAAAATATAAGGAGCCGATTGGAGCTGCTAGGGTTCTGCACTGGTACGCGGACTGGTAGGCGCTCCGGTCTGTTGGTGGCTTCGACCCTGTGGGCTGCTCTGTTTTTCCCCCGACTCTTTCGTTGTCCGCGAGTCTCTACCCGTGGTCTAAGTAGGGGTTGCACCAAACCTACACCACCTTACAAAAGGAAACCTCGATCTGACTAACTTTGAGAAAAATCAATTTCTTTTATTTTTCATTCAATTTATTATTTATTTTTAAAATTAAACATCAAATATCTCTTCAATCCTTTTTATTTATGTTTTTTTTCATCACCTACTTTCAATACATCACATATCCAATTGGGTGTGACTAGTTTTCTTATACATGTTGAACATCTTATTAAAAATTAATTGGAAGATAACTTTAAGTTTACAGTCAAATTTAGAAAATTATGAGCATTTATTGTTCACTTGGTAACACCATTTGTGCATTCACCACCATGTCCATTGACCTCTACTTTCCATGTGACATTTTTGTTACCTTTTATCTTCGTTAAAGACAACATAGCTTTGACATTGAAAGTCTATTTTCAAAGACATTTTTAACTATCTATTTTTTCGAGAACATTCTATCTAAACAACCAATTTCTGATTTTCAAGTTATCTTAGGTGTATATTTTAATACCCCCATTAAGGATTCAAAGAAATCTAAATGGATAATAAAAATGACAAATCACATGGATTAATGAGAATACCCATGCCTATCTCTATTGATTTATGATTTCACCTTGAGTTAACAACTTAGATGATGCTTGGATAAGATGGAAATTTTTGGGATAATGATTGTGTGTGTACAGAAACATAGTTGTGTGTGCACCATAGTTTTGTGTGCACACCAAAAACTACACAATAGATGACATAATTTGTTTACGCTAACTTGATTCCTACTATGCACGCCAGTCTGAGTTCTACTATGCATGCCAAAAATTAAGAAGATACCATATGCACGTAGGAATAAAGAAGAGGATCTTCAAGAAATCTTCCCAAATGATTAACATAGGTAGTATGAGAGATCATGGAGTAGTTAATGGATGAGATGACAATTTAGATAATACTCCCTTGATTCCAAAGAGGTTATGTGGATTGCATGCAGGTGGTATAAGCATGTAGGACTGAAAGTCAATAAAGTGAGTGGAGCAGAGTTGAAAGTGATAGAGTGCGAGAGAAGAGAAGAGGTCGATGTTGTGGTTGCTAAGGCTATTACTATTGTTTTTCGTTTAGGAGATTCTCTCTAAGTTCTCTTGGTTGAGAGATGAGTTAGACTATGTTTTGTAAGAGTCTAGTTGTAATACTAGTTTTGTTTCGTAGATGGAACAAGTTTTGTAATGAGTTATTGCGAGAATGCATAAGAGTGCGGGGTATTGTTTCTGATAAATGATGAGTCTCTTGTTCCATATATGATGAGTCTCTTGGAATGAACTTTGGATTAAACCTGGGTAATAAACCCCCGACCATTAAGAAGGATGCACACAAGCATGCCAAAAAATATTTAAGTTGCTAGGACCTGAAGATTTTGTATTGAATGACGAAGGCAGAGAATGAGGTTGTAACATCTCAGGAGGAAATAAAAGATTGGTTGATTGTGAAATAGGATGAGTATTCTTGGTGAGAGATTCAAGGTATGATTACTAATGTGGAACGATGGAAGAATAGGTATATACACAATGCTATGCATGAAATTTTTTTTGTTGAATTTTTGTTTGTATTGTATGAATGGTTGAACAGGAAAAATGCTACCAATACCGCTTTAAGGCCTTAAGAAACACATGTTTGAAATCAAATCACAATTTATAGGATGAATGAATTGGATAATAAGTGGGATCGAGCAATGGATTTTTGGTTTTCTCAGGTAAAGGACGACTACATTATTAAGTTTATTGTAGAATACAATGATTCTTTAGGAAAGGATGAAATAAAGTTTGTTAAAGGTCCTCACAAAAGGCTTTTATAAGAATTTCTACTGTGGATCAAGATGTGTCTCATGAATAAAAGGTTGATGTGGATGGATATCGATAGGATGGTTGCGTAGACTCTCCTAGATTGTTTTTTTTGTGGGGTGGGTGAAAAGAAGGGGAAGAAGAGAGAGAGAGAGGATATGGATCCATTGAGGAGGATCCAGAAGATGTTGAGATGAGGTCAGAGAGAGAATGGAAAAAAAAGAGCAGAGGATAGAAAGAGCTAAAATATACACAAGAAGAGTTGAGTTAAGGAAGAAAGCATAACAAAGAAGCAAAAAAATATAGAAAGGGGCATGAGATGAGGGGTCAAACCCAGAATGAAGAGGAAAGAGATCGCACCAGGAGGAAGTCTCAAAGAGAATGTTGTGCCAGAGAGGAGTATAGATGAATATTAGAAAGGGAAGTTGATCATGGATAAATTTTATGCCAAAGGATGGGGGGCATATTAGAAAGGCATCACAATTACCTCCTACGTTTTTTGTTGCATAACATAAGCAGGTTGTACGTGATGCACATAAGGCTTTAGAGGAAAAATTAACATGAGAAGAGTTGCAATGCACAACACAAAGTTTTCTATCAAAGGCCCGAGTCTAGGAGGCAGTACAACATGTGACACACAAGTTTCTCGAGGAATATCGAACCTGTGAAGAGTTGTAGTGTGCCACATACATGTCTCTGGAAAAAACTCATGTGTGTGAGGAGTTACATCACACAACACAAATGTCACTAGAAGAGGATTTCAGACAAGAAGAATTATGATGAGATGAATAGAAGGAAATAGAGAAACATGTGCATGAAGTGTTGAACTGCATGGTGCGAGAAGAAGCATTGTGCAACATGGGTCATGAAGTAGAAAATGAAGACCAAGTAAGTAACTTCTTGCGCTATTGTTTGAATTTGTTAAGTGAACTTGATGTTGTGAAAATGTTTACGCATATCCTAGAAACCTCCATCTAGGAAGAAGGTAGAGTTAAAACTATATCAACCCCCTTACTAGAAAGGGACATGTGCAAGGTTAGTAAACAAAAGTGCACAGGAAGAGAGTTCAAGATGACACCTAAACTTGGAAGCTATGAGATGGATGTTGTCATGTTTGATCTGGGATCTGATGTGAACATCTTGCCCAAGAAATCCCAGGATTTGTTCGGTAAACCAAACTTGGTGTGGTCGACCATCCAAATTCAACTGGTGGGTCAATATAATTTTTTCCTATAGACAAATGGAGTAGATTGAAGTGAACATAGAAAGGGGGAAGACAAAGGAATCCTTTGAAGTGAGAGATATAATATATGAATTTGATTCCTACCCTGCCCTACTTGGCATTGATTGGAGTTTTGAAAACAATTTTGAGTTGAATTTGAAGAAGAGACATATTTCATTGGAAACAGACACCCTATGCATGATGTGCCATTATATCCAAATCAAGGTGATAGGTACAATGAGCCTGTGAGTTTGGATTCATATAGATCTGTCATTGAAAATATATACCAGATCACGGGGTGCAGGGAAGACTACATCAATCCCTCGACAGATGGGGAGCTGCGTTGGAGACGTGTGAAGTGACATGATATTGATTCAAAGGATGCCATGATAGGTAGTAACATAAAATTTTATGAAGTCTCTAATAGGCAGTGCGTTTGCATTACCACTGCTACACGTAAAGATGAATTTTTGATCTATTGATTCGATGGAATGGATTGAGTCAATACTTTAATTTTTTCGGATGCAACATATTCCCATCTTCCTTGGGTACACACCCTTGATACCATGCTAATAGGTATACTCGTGTAATGGTAGGAAGAGTATCAAACATAGCTTCATGAATGGGAAATGGGGAAGAGTCCATCCGAGAAAGGTTTAGGAAAGGGGTAGACATCCACCAATAGATGTGTTCCTGTGAGAGACATTGAGCGGCCAAGTAGTAATGGGATGCTTGAAAGATAGATCTAAAACTCAGTGTGCTTTGTTAGAAAGAAATTTGTCCTTGTCACTCCCTGCAACCCCTATTGAGAAAAAAAATGTGATACATAGGATTAAGGAAACATTTGTAGGTTAGTGGATGCCCCCATATTGAGAAACATCAACCCTGTGTAAAAGCATCACCACCCACCAGCGGTCGCCACGATATATTAAGACATGAAAGACTAATGTAGGGGTTTGTAGGAGTCATGAGTGGCACTCCCCAAAGAAAAATACCTGCATATGTATAGATCCATCGACATCGTATTGAAATATTCAACAACAAAAATGTCTGGTTGCAATAATGGTGGATGTGACAGATAGTTACACCACATAGTTTTACTCTAATTCTAGAAAGATTGAGTCATTTATGCAATTGTAATGGGAGAGATTTTGCTGATTTATAATGAGAAAAGAGTTAATTACACTGGCCGACAGAAAGGATGGCATTAAGGTTGCAGAGATTGATCTTTGTTTACTAAGACAATTTCGATGGAGATAAATCAAGGGGGTTATCGGCCAATTGATAGTGAGGACTGGGAAGTAACTCGAAAGTTATTTGGGAATCATGCAACATTAATATTATGATAGTCCTAAATAAATGTATTATTTTGTCTCATTGATTCTTCCTTTTATCCCCCACTACTCGTCTCCCATAGTATTCTTTCATCTCAGATTGGAAAGTGACTAGAATATCATACTCTCCTTGGTTCTGCCATAGGTGAGTTATCCCATGTTGTTGAGCCCTCATTTGTGTTTCACGATTCCATAAAACAGTTAGGAAACCATGGTCATCCATAACTAGGATGGATTCCTTGAGTAAACCCCATGCAAGAAAGAATGCCAAATAAATAAAAGAATATCTAATTCTAGAACCACTGATGCCATCCAGAGTAGATTTTCTAGGGCCAAAATTGGGGAAATTCCCACTGCTCAGATGTGGATATTATAACGTTCGTGACCCAAATTAATTCCTAGAAATAAAATTCGACAAGTATGCATGCATTTTCTAGAAAGAACGTGGTATAGAGAAGGTGGTCATTCAGAATCGGGTGAGGCCCTTGTGAAATTATGGAATCCTTATCTTTCTCAACTGTCCCCATTTCGGTTGAGCCCCAACAGTTTAGGCATGTGTTTTCTTCCTCCTTACCAAACTGTGTGGAGGTTATATATGGTGGGATAATCGTTACCCCATTGACCATGATACGATAAACAAATTTTCGAGTCTTCCCACCTATGCTGAGGATCCAAAAGTTACCATCAAGGAAACATACAATGCACAGGAGGAAGTATACACCTATTTTGGGCCATGCAGGGGGAAGCACGAGGTTGCAATCCCCAAGATTTACAACACAATTACTAGCCTTCAAGCTCATACATAAGTTTCGAAAGGATAAATGTCTCGATATAAAAGTTTCTATAACGATGTGGCAGGGAAGTTCGGTTCCCTGTGTTAACAATTAGATTTACTCTCACTACCTTAGTCTCCTCCTGATGAAAACCCCCTATGGGATCACACAACCTCCCTTTCTGGGATCATTCACAAGAGTTGAATCAGCTCTTGGATCCTCACTGGATCCTCTCTGATGCCCACAAGCCCTTTCATTTCCTTATGCAGGTCCACAAAAAATGTGTGGGTGCTTATACTAAGCTCCTTCTACTCCCTGGTTTATAAGACGGGATCTAGCCCCTTTTCCCCAAACAGAACAACATATGAACTTGGGATAGAACCGAGCGCTTAGCTGAAAGGTGCTATTAGGGGCTAGGAGACATCGATGCTCCAGAGGATTCACCAAAAACATCACTCCAATCTCTCGAAGTGGTTATCGAAAGAAATGTGTCATAAAGGTGATGTGACTAGTGGGTATAGGTCCTCTCCCTATCCTTCCACTTCTCGAACATCAATGGTTAGATTTGACTCTCCTGAATTGGACGAAGGGCGAGGATTATCCTCCCTCCACGAACTACGACTAAGATCTAATATGAGACACTGGGCTTTAGAGGTTTACACGATTCCAACACATAATGCCTCCTAGACAACCGAACATTGAACCATGATATGTGAGTCATACTCCTCCTACAGTTAACAATTGTGATTAACTCTAGGCTTTGGAGCTTTGAGACTCCTCACTCCAAATGACCACCGCCAAAATATCGAACACCCAAATGCTGAATTGGAGAAGGACAAAGATCTATGGCTGAGAATACCCTATTTGATTGACGATGAAGATTAACTCTATCTCTTCAAAGATTCAAGATTTCAACCATTCTACAACAACTACCTCCAAATTCTCCCAGGTAGCCGAAGTGTTGAAGGGATTCAAAATCAATGGCCCTACTTCACTCTGTGATCTATGAATGAGATATGTTTCGGGACTTTGGGCTTTGGGGTTTTCTCCTCTTGGAAACACAAGGACCAATCTTTCATGAAGTGTTGAGTCTCTAAAATGTGAGATCTAGAGATCACATTTTCCTATGCTCTAATTCAACAAATCGAATTTGATCTCCTCTTGATTGTGCTTCTCCTCTTGTTTGGGTTTGATCCAATGGCCTAGATCTGTTTCCAAAGTCAATCCAATGACTATTGTGGATTCTTCTCCTCTACGACTCCACTTCCCTTCAATAAAGGAAATCTCAAAGCTTTCAAAGGATTTTCCTTTGATCTCTCCTCTAGAGGGTCAACTCTTCAAATCTCCCTACACAATGTTCTTGAAAATTGAACTCTTGTTTAGAAATTGTGTTGTGGCTCATTTAGTAAAACCCTAGTTCATGATATCCTCTAAAAATGCTTTTCTAGGAAATGGAATGACAGCGAAGGGGCACCACTAGATGAAAACTAGTCCCTTGGATCTAATTCAAACAACGGTTCATCCATATGAACCCCGATTATATTTTTATTGCGAGATACAACTCGCCTCGTCAAGGCATTCACGGACATGTTAGAAATTTTTTCCGGGGGAGTAAAATCCAAACCGAGCATCATAATGGAGTTTCGTAAGCTCCATCACATTTTTTTGGACAAGGCCTATGTGACCATTCTACCCACAATCACCCAACATAATGTTTCAAAAAATCGACCTATTGTTCAGAAATTGCATTGTACCTGATTAAGCAAAACACTAGTTCTAGAGATCCTCCAACAAAAGCTTTTCCAAAAACTTGAATGACAACGAAGGGACCCAACTAGATGAAACCTGTTGCCTCAGATCTAATTCAACAAATGGTTCATCTATCTGAGGCTAGGTTATATTTTTATCATGAGTTGCAGCTCGGCTCCTCAATCCATTTGAGGACATGTTGGCAAGTTAGTCGGGGGGAAAAAAATCCAAACCGAGAAGAATAACTGAGTTTTGTAAGCTCCAACAAGTTTTTTTATCTAAGACGCAAGCTACCATGCTAATAACAATTGTCCGATGCAAATTTGTTGAAAATCTACCTCTTGTTCATAAATTTCACTGTGTTTGATTGAGTAAAACCCTTACTCCGGAGATCCTTCGACAAATTTTTTTCTTGGAAACGAAATGAAGGAGAAGGGGCCCCAATAGATGAAACCCAGTGACATGGATCAATTTCAACTGATGGTTCATCCATTAGAGGCCAATTTAGAGTTTTATCGCGAGTTACAACTCACCTACTAAAGGAACTTAGGGACATGTTGGAAAGTTAGTATGGGGGTGTAAAATCCAAACTGAGAAGTATAATAGAGTTCCTTAAACTCCCACATGTCTATTTTTCCAAGGCCCACATGATGAAGCTACCCATAATCACCCAAAACAATGTTCTTGAAAATCGACCTCTTGCTCAGAAATTGTAGTGTGCCTCACTAAGAAAAACCCTAGTTACAGAGATCTTTCAACAAAATCTTTTTCAGGAAAAAAAATGACAACGAAGGGGGCCCACTAGATGAAACTCGATGCCTCAAATCCAATGTAATTGATGGTTCTTCCATCTGATGCATGGTTAGAGTTTTATCACGAGTTGCAACTCAAATCCTCAAGCCATTCAGGGACATGTTGGCAAATTTTTTTCCGGGGGCATAAAATCCAAAGAGTTTTGCATAAAACAAATCCGTAAGCTCCCAAATCCATAAGCTCCCACACATAAAACAAATCTGATTGGGGCTGCTAGGGTTCTGGACTGGTACGCGGACTGGTAGACGCTCCTGTCTGTTGGTGGCTTCGACCCCGTGGGATGCTCTATTTTTCCCCCGACTCTTTCCTTGTCCGTGAGTCTCTACCCGTGGTCTAAGTAGGGGTTGCACCAAACCTACACCAGCTTACAAAAGGAAACCTCGATCTGACTAACTTTGAGAAAAAACAATTTCCTTTATTTTTCATTCAATTTATTATTTATTTTTAAAATTAAACATCAAATATCTCTTCAATCCTTTTTATTTATGTTTTTTTTCATCACCTAGCTTCAATACATCACATATCCAATTGGGTGTGATTAGTTTTCTTATACATGTTGAACATCTTATTAAAGATTAATTGGAAGATAACTTTAACTTTACAGGCAAATTTAGAGAATGATGAGAATTTATTGTTCACTTGGTAACACCATTTGTGCATCCACCACCATGTCCATTGACCTCTACTTGCCATGTGACATTTTTGTTACCTTTTGTCTTCGTCAAAAACAACATAGCTTTGACATTGAAAGTCTATTTTCAAAGCCATTTTTAACTATCTATTTTTTCGAGAACATTCTATCTAAACAACCAATTTCTAATTTTCAAGTTATCTTCGGTGCATATTTTAATACTCCCATTGATGAGTCAAAGAAATCTAAATGGATAATAAAAATGACAAATCACATGGATTAATGAGAATACCCATGCCTGTCTCTATTGATTTATGATTTCACCTTGAGTTAACAACTTAGATGATGCTTGGATAAGATGGAAACTTTTGGGATAATGATTGTGTGTGTGAAGAAACATAGTTGTGTGTGCACCATAGTTTTGTGTGCACACCAAAAACTACACAATAGATGATATAATTTGTTTGCGCTAACTTGAGTCCTACTATGCACGCTAGTCTGGGTTCTACTATGCATGCCAAAAATCAAGAAGATACCATATGCACGACGGAATAAAGAACAAGATCTTCTGGAAATCTTCCCAAATGATTAACATAGGCAGTACGGGAGATCATGGAGCAGTTAAGGGATGAGCTAGAAATTTAGATAATAGTCCCATGATTCCAAAGAGGTTATGTGGACTGCATGCAGGTGGTAGAAGCATGCGGGACTGAAAGTCAACAAAGTGAGTGGAGCATAGTTGAAAGTGATAGAGTGCGAGAGAAGAGAAGAGAAGAGGTCGATGTTGTGGTTGCTAAGGCTATTGTTATTGTTTTGGTCATTTGTTGTTCATTTAGGAGATTCTCTCTAAGTTCTCTTGGTTGAGAGATGATTTAGACTATGTTTTGTAATATTCTAGTTGTAATTCTGGTTTTGTTTCGTAGATGGAACAAGTTTTGTAATGAGTTATTGTGAGAATGTATGAGAGTGTGGGGTATTGTTTCTGATAAATGATGAGTCTCTTGTTCCATATATGATGAGTCTCTTGGAATGAACTCTGGATTAAACCTAGGTAATCAACCCCCAAACCTTAAGAAGGATGCACAGAAGCGGGCCAAAAAATATTTAAGTTGCTAGGACCTGAAGATTTTGTATTGAATGAAGAAGGCAGAGAATGAGGTTGTAACATCTCAGGAGGAAATACAAGATTGGTTGATTGTGAAATAAGATGAGTATTCTTGGTGAGATATTGAAGGTATGATCACTAATGTGGAACGATGGAAGAATAGGTATATATATAATGTTATGCATGAAATTTTCTTTGTTGAATTTTTGGGTGTATTGTATGAATGGTTGAACAGGCAAAATGATACCAATATCGGTTTAAGGCCTTAAGAAACACATGTTTGAGATCAAATCACAATTTATAGGATGAATGAATTGGATAATAAGTGGGATCGAGCAATTGATTTTTGGTTTTCTCAGGTAAAGGACGACTACATTATTAAGTTTATTGTAGAATACAATGATTCTTTAGGAAAGGTTGAAAGAAAGTTTGCTAAAGGTCCTCACAGAAGGCTTCTATAAGAATTTCTACTGTGGATCAAGATGTGTTTCATGAAGAAAAGGTTGATGTGGATGGATATCGATAGGATCGTTGCATAGAATCTCCTAGATTGTTTTTTTTGTGGGGTGGGTGAAAAGAAGGGGAAAAAGAGAGAGAGAGGATATGGATCCATTGAGGAGGGTCCAGAAGATGTTGATATGAGGTCAGAGAGAGAATGGACAAAAAAGAGCAGAGGATAGAAAGAGCTAAAAGATACACAAGAAGAGCTGAGTTAAGGAAGAAAGCATAACAGAGAAGCAAAAAAATATAGAAAGGGGCATGAGATGAGGGGTCAGACCCAAAATGAAGAGGAAAGAGATCGCACCAGGAGGAAGTCTCAAAGAGAATGTTGTGCCAGAGAGGAGCATAGATGAATATTAGAAAGGGAAGTTGATCATGGAGAAATTTTGTGCCAAAGGATGGGGGACAGATTAGAAAGGCATCACAATTACCTCCTAAGTTTTTTGTTGCACAAAATAAGCAGGTTGTACGTGATGCACATAAGGATTTAGAGGAAAAATTAACACGAGAAGAGTTTCAACACACAACAAAAAAATTTCTATCAGAGGCCCGAGTCTAGGAGGAAGTACAACATGTGACACATAAGTTTCTGGAGGAAGCTCGAACCTGTGAAGAGTTGCAGCATGCCACATACATGTCTCTGGAGAAAACTCATGTGTGTGAGGAGTTACATCACACAACACACATGTCACTAGAGGAGGATTTGAAACAAGAAGAATTATGATGAGATAAATAGAAGGAAATAAAGAAGCAAGTGCATGAAGAGTTGAATTGCATGGTGCGAGAAGAAGCATTGTGAAACATGGGTCATGAAGTAGAAAATGAAGACCAAGTAAGTTACTTATTGTGCTATTGTTTGAATTTGTTAAGTGAACTTGATTTTGTGAAAATGTTTACGCATATCCTAGAAACCTACATCTGGGAAGAAGGGAGAGTTATAACTATATCAACCCCCCTACTAGAAAGGGACATGTGCCAGGTTAGTAAACAAAAGTTCACAGGAAGAGAGATCAAGATGACACCTAAACTTGGAACCTATGAGATAAATGTTGTCATGTTGGATTTGAGATCTGACGTGAACATCTTGCCTAAAAAATCCTAGGATTTGTTTGGTAAACTAAACTTGTTGTGGTCGACCATTCAGCTTCAGCTGGCCTTTCAATATAATTTGTTTCCTATAGACAAATGGAGTAGGTTGAAGTGAATATAGAAAGGGTGAAGATGAAGGAATCCTTTGAAGTGATAGATATAATAGATGAATTTGATGCCTACCGTACCCTACTTGGAATTGATTGGGCCTTTGACAACAATGTTGAGTTGAATATGAAGAAGAGACAAATTTCATTGGAAACAGACACCCTACGCATGATTGTGCCATTAGATCGAAATCAAGGTGACAGGTACAATGAGCCTGTGAGTTTGGATTCATATAGATCTGTCATTGAAAATATATACCAGATCACGGGGCACAGGGAAGACTACATCAATCCCTTGATAGATGGGGAGCTCAGTTGGAGACGTGTGAAGTCATATGATATTGATTCAAAGGATGCCATGGATAGGTGGTAACATAAACTTTTACAAATTATTTAATAGGCGGTGTGTGTGCATTACCACCATTACGCATAAAGATGAATTTTGGATCTATTGATTCGATGGAATGGATTGAGTCAATACTTTAATTTTTTTGGATGTAACATATTCCCCTCTTCCTTGGGTACACACCCTTGATACCATGCTAATAGGTATACTCATGAAATAGTAAGAAGAGTATCAGACATAGCTTCGTGAATGGGCAATGGGGAAGAGTCCAACCAAGAAAGGTTTAGGAAAGGGGTAGAAATCCACCAATACATGTGTTCCTGTGAGAGACATTGAGCGGCCAAGAAGCAATGGGATGCGTGAAATATAGATCTAAAAACTCAGTATGCTTTGTTAGAAAGAAATTCGTCCTGGTCACTCCCTCCAACCCCTATTGAGAAAACATGTGTGATACATAGGATTAAGGAAACATTTGTAGGTTAATGGATGCCCCCATATTGAGAAACGTCATCCCTGTGAAAAAAAATCACCACCCACCAACGGTCGCCACGATATATTAAGACATGAAAGACTAATGAAGGGTTGTGTAGGAGTCATGCGTGGCACTCCCCAAAGAACAATACATGCATATGTATAGATCCATCGACATCGTATTGAAATATTCAACGACAAAAATATTTGGTTGTAATAATGGTGGATGTGATAGATAGTTACACCACATAGTTTTACTCTAATTATAGAAAGATTGAGTCATTAATGCAATTGTAATGGGAGATATTTTCCTGATTTAGAATGAGAAAAGAGTTAATTACACTAGCCGATAGAAAGGATGGCATTAAGGTTGTAGAGATTGGTCTTTGTTCACTAAGACAATTTCGATGGAGATAAATCAAGGGGGTTATCAGTCAATTGATAGTGAGGACTGGGAAGTAACTCGAAAGTTAGTTGGGCATCATGCAACATTAATGTTATAATAGTCCTAAATAAATGTATTAGTTTGTCTCATTGATTCTTCCTTTTATCCCCCACTACTCGTCTCCCATATTATTCTTTGATCTCGGATTGGAAAGTGACTAGAATATCATACTCTCCTTGGTCCCTCCATAGGTGAGTTGTCCCATGTTGTTGAGCCCTCATATGTGTTTCATGATTGCAGAACACAGTTAAGAAACCATGGTCATCCAGAACTAGGATGGATTCCTTGAGTAAACCCCATGCAAGAAAGAATTCCAAATAAATAAAAGAATATCCAATTCTAGAACCATTGATGCCATCCAGAGTAGATTTTCAAGGGCCAAAATTGGGGAAAGTCCCACTGCTCAAATGTGGATATTATAACGTTCGTGACCCAAATTAATTCCTAGAAATAAAATTCGACAAGTGTGCATGCATTTTCTAGAAAGAACATGGTATAGAGAAGGTGGTCATTCAGAATCAGGTGAGGCCCTTGTGAAATTATGGAATCCTTATCTTTCTCAAGTATCCCCATTTCGGTTGAGCCCCAGCAGTTCAGGGATGTGTTTTCTTCCTCCTTACCAAACTGTATGGAGGTTATATATGATGGGATAATCCTTACCCCATTGACCATGATACGATAAATAGATTTTTGAGTCTTCCCACCTATGCTGAGGATCCAAAAGTTACCATCAAGGAAACATACGATGCACAAGAGGAAGTGTACACCTAGTTTGGGCCATGCAGGGGGAAGCACGGGGTTGTAATCTTCGAGATTTACAGCACAATTACTAGCCTTCAAGCTCATACATAAGTTTAGAAAGGATAAATGTCCCAATATAACATTTTCTATAATGATGTGGCGGGGAAGTTTTGTTCCCTGTGTGAACAATTAGATTTACACTCACTACCTTAGTCTCCTCCTGATGCAAACCCCCTATGGGATCAAGCAACCTACTGGTCTGGGATCATTCACAAGAGTTGAATCAGATCTCATATCCTCACTATATCCTCTCTGATGCCCACAAGCCCTTTCATTTCCTTATGGAGGTCCACAAAAAATGCATGGGTGCTTATACTAAGATCCTTTTACTCCCTGGTTTATAAGATGGGCACTAGCCCCTTTTCCCCAAACAGAATGGCATATGACCTTGGGATAGAACCGAGTGCTTAGATGAAAGGTGATATTAGGGGCTACAGGACATCAACGCTACGAAGGATTCACCAAACACATCACTCCAATCTCTCGAAGTGGTTACTGGAAGAAATAGGTCATAAAGGTGATGTGACCGGTGGGTGTAGGTCCTCTCCTTATCCTTCCACTTCTCCAACATCAATGGTTAGATTTGACTCTCTTGAATTAGATGAAGGGTGAGGATTATCCTACCTCCACCATCTATGACTAAGATCTAATACGAGACTCCTAGATTCATAGGTTTACATGACTCCAACACACAATGCCTCCTAGACAACCGAACATTGAACCATGATATGTGACTCATACTCCTACTGCAGTTAACAACTGTGATTAACTCCAGGCTTCAGAGCTTCAAGGTTCCTCACTCCAAATGACCACCACCAAAATCATGAACACCTGAACGTTGAATTGGCGAATGACAGAGATCTAAGGCTAAGAATACCCTATTTGATCGACGACGAAGATTAACTCTGACTCTTCAAAGCTTCAAGGTTTCGGACATTCTGCAATGACTACCTCCAAATTCTCCCAGGTAGCCGAAGTGTCGAAGGGATTCAAAATCATTGGCCCTTCTTCACTCTATGATCTATGAATGAGATATGTTTTGGGACTTCGGGTTTCAGGGTTTTCTCCTCTTGGAAACACAAGGACCAATCTTTACCGATGTGTCGAATCTCTGAAATGTGATATCTAGAGATCACATTTTCCTGTGCTTGGATCCAACGACTCGAATCTGATCTCCTCTTGATTGTGGTTCTCCTCTTGTCTGGGTTTGATCCAATGGGCCAGATCTATTTCCAAAGCCAATCTAATGACCATTGTGGATTTGTCTCCTCTACAACTCCACTTACCTTCAATAAAAGAAATCTCAAATCTTTCAAAGGATTTTCCTTTGATCTTTTCTCTAGAGGGTCAACTCTTCAAATCTCTCTACACAATGTTCTTGAAAATTGAACTCTGTTTAGAAATTGTGTTGTGGCTCATTTAGCAAAACCCTAGTTCCAGATATCCTCTAAAAATGCTTTTCCAGGAAATGGAATGATAGCGGAGGTGCCCCACTAGATGAAAACTGGTCTTTTGGATCTACTTCAAACAACGGTTCATCCATCTGAGGCCCGATTATATTTTTATTGAGAGAGACAACTTGCCTCCTCAAGGCATTCACGAACATGTTAGAATTTTTTTCCAGGGGAGTAAAATCCAAACCGAGTATCATAACGCAGTTCCGTAATCTCCATCATTTTTTTTTGGACAAGGCCTATGTGACCATTCTACCCACAATCACCCATCATAATGTTTCAAAAAATCAACCTATTGTTCAGAAATTGCACTGTGCCTCATTAAGCAAAATGCTAGTTCCATAGATCCTCCAACAAATGCTTTTCCAAAAACCTGAATGACAATGAAGGGACCCAACTAGATGAAACCTGTTGTCTTAGATCTAATTCAATAAATGGTTCATCTATCTGAGGCTAGGCTATATTTTTATCATGAGTTGCAACTCGCTTCCTCAATCCATTCGGGGACATGTTGGCAAGTTAGTTGGGGGGGAAAAAATCCAAACCAAGAAGAATAACCAAGTTTTGTAAGCTCCCACATGTTTTTTTTATCTAAGATGCAGGGTACCATGCTAATAACAATTGTTCGATGTAGATTTTTTGAAAATCTACCTCTTGTTCATAAATTGCACTGTGTTTGATTGAGCAAAACCCTTGTTCTGAAGATCTTTCAACAATTTGTTTTCTTGGAAACTAAATGAAGGTGAAGGGGCCCCAATAATGAGAACCAGTGACATGGATCAATTTCAAATGATGGTTCATCCATCAGAGCCCAATTTAGAGTTTTATCGTGAGTTACAACTCGCCTACTAAAGGAACTTAGGGACATGTTGGCAAGTTAGTATGGGGGTGTAAAATCCAAACCGACAAGTATAATAGAGTTCCTTAATCTCCCACATGTCTATTTTTCCAAGGACCACATGACGAAGCTACCCATAATCACCCAAAACAATGTTCTTGAAAATTAACCTCTTGTTCAGAAATTGTCGTGTGCCTCACTAAGAAAAACCCTAGTTACAAAGATCTTTCAAAAAAATCTTTTTCAGGAAACAAAATGACAATGGAGGGGGCCCACTAGATGAAAATCGATGCCTTATATCCAATGCAATTGATGGTTCTTCCATCTGATGCATGGTTAGAATATTATAATGAGTTGTAACTCACCTCCTCAAGCCATTCAGGGACATGTTGGCAATTTTTTTTCCAGGGGCATAAAATCCAAAGAGTTTTGCCTAAAAAAAATCCATAAGCTCCCACACATATGTTTATACAAGGCCCACGTGACCACACTACCAAAAACCAGTTGGAATAATGTTCTTGAAATCAATCTCTTGTTAAAAAATTGCAGTATGCCTCATTGAGAAAAACCCTAGTTTTGAGGATCCTACAAGAAATTATTTTCTAGGAAACAAAATGAAAATGGATAGGCCCCACAACCTGAAACCCAGTTCTACATATCCAATGTAATTGATGGTTAATCCATCCAAGTCTCGGTTATAATTTTATCACGAGTTGCAACTCATCTCCTAAAGCAATTCAAGTACATGTTTGTAATTCGGTTCGGGGACATAAAATTGAAACTAAGTATCATAAAAGAGTTTTGTAAGATCCCACACATCGGTTTGTCCAAATCCAACATGACCACACTACCACAATCACGCAACACAACTTTCTTGAAAATCAACCTGTTGTTCAAAAGTTGCACTGTGTCTCATTGAGAAAAACCCTAGTTCTGGAGATCCTTAAACAAATAATTTTCTAGATGAAGAGGACCCATTAGATGAAACCTGGTTCCTTAGATCTAATGCAATCAATGGTTCATCCATCTGAGGCATGATCAACTATTTATCGTGAGTTGCAACTTGCCTCCTCAAGCCATTCAGGGACATGTTCACAATTTAGTCCTGTGGAATAAAATCCAAAACGAGAAACATAACAAAGTTTTGTAATCTCCCACATATATGTTTGGACAAGGTCCATGTGACCATTATACTCACAATGATCCAACAAAGATTTATTTAAAATCGATGTCTTCTTCAAAAATTGCAGTGTGCCTCACTGAGAAAAACCCTAGTTCTAGAGATCCACCAACAAACATTTTTTTTGGAAACAAAATGACAATGGAGGGGCCCCACTAGCTAAAACCTGGTGCCCTAGATCCAATGAAATAGACAAATTGTCCATCTGAGGCCAGGTTAGATTTTTATTACGAGTTGAAACTCGCCCCCGCAAGGCATTGAAGGACATGTTGGAAATTTAGTCAAGAGGCATAAATTTCAAAATAAGAAGCATAACGAAGTTATGTAAGATCACACACATTTGTTTGGACAAGGTCGACATGACCACGCTACCCACAATCAACTGCCATAATTTCTTTAAAATTGACCACTTGTTCAGAAATTGCACTGTGCCTCATTGAGTAAAACCCTAGTTCCAAAGATCCTCCAACAAACATGTTTTCAATAATTTAAAAGATAGTCGAGGGACCCCACTAGCTGAAAATCGGTGCCTTAGATCTAATAAAACTGATGATTTGTCCATCCAAGGCTCGATTAGTGTTTTACCATGAGTTGCAACTCAGTTCCAAAGGCATCCGGGGACATGTTAGCAATTTGTTCCAAGGGTATAAAATACAAACCAAGAAACATAACATAGTTTCATAAGCTCTCACATATCTAATTGGCAAAGGCTCACATGACCACACTACCCACAATCACCTGACACAATGTTCTTGAAAATCGGCCTCTTGTTCAGAAATTACACTGTCCCTCACTGGGAAAAATCCTAGTTTCGAGGATCCTTCAAAAAAATGTTTTCTAGGAAATTGAATGAAAAAAGAGGGGCCCCATTAGCTCAAACCTAGTTCGTCCATCTGAGGTCTAGATAGATTTTTATTGTGATTTGCAACTCGCCTTCTCAAGGCATTCAGGGATATGTTGGAAATTTGGTCTAGGGTCATAAAATCCAAACCAAGCATCTTAATGGAGTTTTGTAAGCTCCCAAACATCTGTTTGGCCAAGTCCCAGGCGAACACACTACCCACAATTACCCAACACAATGTTCTTGAAAATCGACATCTTGTTTAGAAATTGTATTGTTCCTCACTGGAAAAAACCCTGGTTTCGGAGATCCTCTAACAAATTCTTTTCTAGGAAATGAAATGACAACATACCTACCTTAATAGATGAAACCCAATGCCCAAATCTAATGCAACTGACAATTTTTCCATCTGAGGGACAATTAGAGTTTTATTGCGAGTTGCAACTCACCTTCCCAACCCATTAAGGGACATGTTGACAATTTGGTCTGGGGAAAAAAATCCTAACCAAGAATCATAACATAGTTCCCTAATCTCCCACATGTCTATTTGGAAAAGGCCCACGTGACCAATATATCGATAATCGCCTAACACAGTCTTCTTGAAAATCGACCTCTTGTCCAAAAATTGCAGTGTGCCTCACTGAGAAAAACCCTAGTTTCATAGATCCTCCAAAAAATGATTTTCTAGGTAATGGATTGACAGTGGATGTGCCCCACTATTTAAAACCTAGTTCCTTAGATCCAATGCTACCAACGGTTCGTCCATCTGTGGCTCGGTTATAGTTTTATCGGGAGTTGCAACTCGCTTCCTCAAACAATTCAGGGACATGTTGGAAATTTGTTCCGAGGGCATAAAATCTAAACCGCCTAGCATAAAGGAAATCTATAAACTCTCACATGTTTATTTGGCCAAGGCCCATGCAAACAAACTACCCATAAAATTCTGACACAACATTCTTCAAAAATTGATCTCTTGTTCATAAATCGCATTGTGCCTCATTGAGCAAAACCCTAGTTTCAAAGATCCTCCAAAAAACACTTTTTCGGGAAACATAACGACAATAGAGAGGCCCCACCACATGAAGGACAATTCCCTAAATCGAATACAATCAATACTTCATCCATCTAATGTGTTGTTAGATTTTTATTGTGAGTTGCAACTCACTTCCTCAAGCCATTCAAGGACATGTTTACAAATAATTCTGGGGGCATAAAATCCAAACCGAGCATAATAAAGGAAATATGTAAGCTCCCACATCTCTATTTGGCCAAGGTTCATGTGACTATGCTACCAATAATTTCTCGACACAACGTTCTTGAAAATTAATCTCTTGTTAAAAAATTGCATTGTGCCTCATTGAGAAAAACCCTAGTTTTGGAGATCCTCCAAAAAATTCTTTTTCAGGAAATGGAATGACAATGAAGAGGCCCCACCATTATCATCTACCTTTTGGTTATTTACAAATGTGATTTTATCCTCTATATAGTCATGCACAACAAATAAACTCACTATCAACTAGTTTGGAAATATTTTATCCTCTAAGGATGTGAGTTTGATTCTCTATGCATGGTTCAGGTTTTTTCACATGAATATAATCCATCTGCATAATATTTTGATTTCTACAAATCATCATCAAAGGTTCCATTTTCTATTTCACATGTATATGCAAATAATGTGATATAATAATAATGCCACTAGAATATGATGCACTATGATTAATTCATAAAAGAACATATCTAAATGAAAACCTACTAAAATTTGATAGATTAACAAAGATGGTTATTTTGGCACCTAGATATCTATAAAATTTATACTTAATATGTACATGTGTGGCATGGTTATGGAGTGGAGTGAGTGGTGTGGCCCCTAGTGCATTCCAAGGAAATTGCGAAATGAAAATCCCTAAAACCTTCATCCCACTTACAATTGGTGTTTCTTCATTGTGGTAAGGGACCTTCCCACTTCTGCAACCTATCCATTCGTACAATATCCCTTTAAATCTGCATTTTAAAAATATGTCATAACTTTCCATAACTTGCATGGAGAGCTTCTTTAGTTTCCCTACCCGAGTAATAAGTACCTATGCCATCAGGATGGATGTACATATAATGATCAATCCTCATCTCTACACCAAATTACAATTTCAAACTATTGATCCCATCCCCCTTATGAAAGGAAATGTGCTTGAATGAATATAATTGCAACAAGGATAACAAGGTTTCTTTAGCCTTAGTTCTAAGTAATTTCCCGCATTAGATTGGTCTCTTGTGTCATGCTTGCTAGAACTAAGGATAAACAACATTTTATCCTCATCACTATATTGGCAACCATATGAAAATCATGGACAATTTCTCGAACAACATATATCTGACTGTTGATTATTACTAAATTTCAATTTGTCATCTTCAGCTAAAAACATTTGATAGTAGTAAAAGAAAATGTCAATTGGTTAATTGCAATGTTGATGAAATTGATGAAGAAATATAATGATCAAAATAATATTTGTTAATATACATATCAAATACAAATACTTTTGATGATGTAAAGAATTGATAAAATATATTTGCATTTTAAAAAATTTAATCCTTTTCCACTTAAATTCACTTAGTTAAACATTATTTTTATAATTACAAAGAAAAAGATAATATTTTCTTAAATAATGTGAATTTCAATTCATTACTAAATATTAAAAAAATTTAATACGAAATATTTCATAAAATATTTATCTAATTTATATTATTACTATTTAATGGTAATATTTTATTATACTAA
>ML787352.1:341748-377057 GCA_009831015.1 Picea engelmannii | reverse complement strand
ATTATTTTCTAATAAAATTGTTAGTAAGATACATGACTCCAAAACACTATTTAATATCATTGTTTTATGAGGTTTAAATTCAAAGGGGTAGGGTATGAACACTTATCTAGACTTTAGAAGTGAAATAGTCTTGTGGAAGGAAGGCAATCTCATATATCAATTTAGTGGGGTCTCTTGTCCAGCAAATAAGGGGTCTCATACACCAATTTTGTGGGGTCCCTTGTCCAACAAACAAGAGAGGTGGTCTCATACAACAATTTTGTGGGATCCCTTGTCCAACAAACAAGGGTGACCTTGTACACACCAAATTTGTTTATGAGACCTCCTTGTTTGTGGGACAATAGATCCCTCTCCCTGCAAATATATTAAATAAGTTTCAATAATGTAATTAAAAAAAAATATTAATTATTATCCAATATAATTATTTCCTACACTTATTCTTGACAGGTAGAAAGAATATCAATCTAAAACCAACAAACAATTCCATTGTAAGATTTATCCATACATTTTCCAGAAATTTCATTGTTTTTCAAGTCTAAACACATATCTAGTTGTGTAGATGTTATTTTCTAGGAGATAAAACTACCATGTGATGACCTTTGGGATTAAGGGGGTCATATGTTTCAAGGTTGGATTTATAAAGTTGTTAGAAACTCTTTATTATAATGTTAAAGTTGAATGGGGGCCACACCAATCCTTAACATAGTTGGATTTTTTTCCCAACAAGATTACATTTTTAGTAAGTTAAAATTCCATTTTTTTTTTATTATTATTTGAAAAATTCAATTATTTAAATAATTTTAAAATCGATCTAAAACCAAAATCATAACATCAGTGTGAATGCTCCTAATCCCACACCTAAGATCACCGACCAAAGATTTTATTCTTTTGTTATTGTGTAATGACACATGCATGTAGATTTTATTTTTTTTGTTATTGTGTAATGAGTCACGACACATGGAAATTATTTCCAAGGAGCATGTTTTTTATTTATTTAGTTTCGTCAAAATTTTGTTCTCAAATTAATATTTGCTTAAATTTACAATAAAATCAATTAAAACTGTAAATTTTGATATCAGGTAAAATTTACCACACTTAGTCATACAATTTATTCACTTAATATGTACAACTTTATCATAAAAATAACTTTTACGATCAATTACCTTAATTTTCCCCTTATTTTGACACTGAAATCCTACGCCGTTCTTTTAAATCTGTATGTGCGTCCGTCAACCCTAAATTCCCATCACTATATTTTCGGCCATACTTGTATATTTTGTCTGGATCATCGTCATTGCGGCCTTGCATTTGCATTTGCAGATCTTGTAGCTTTCCATTTGCAGATCTTGTAGCCTTGCAATTCCATTTGAAGATCTTGTAGCCTTGCAATTGCATTCGATCTTGCTGAATGGATCACTGCTACAGTAATCGATTCTTTCCTCTACATGCATTAGTTCTGATGGTGGCTCTGCTGCCAATACCTTGCCACTGCCGCTGCAAATTTCCTGCAATATTTAATTTCCCGTATCACGAAGATGCAGAGAATCCTTCCTATGGACAAACCTACTTCGATAGACCTGTTTATCGCTACAGTGACGGGCGCCTGTCTATTGATTTTTTCGGTGTGTTGTTACTTACATTCTGCACTCTCTCTGTATTTTTTTTATTTTAAGATCGAGGTGTAGCCCAATATCGATAGTTTTATTTTATGATAATGTTGTTTGGTTCTGATAAATGATGAGTCTCCTGTTCCATGTATGTGATTGTTGGAATGAATAAAATACAAGTTTCATCTATTCCTATTCCTGTCCTCTTTATTGTGTTGATTATGTGTCCAATGAATGAGTGTGTTAATGTTATATGTTGTTGATATTTAAGTATATTGCAATGGAATGTATGAATGTTAGCCTGAGTGGATTTCTTGTGTAATTTAACCCCTCATCACTCACACAAGAACACATGGTGTTTGTGATTCTCATCATATATGGAGTGATACCTTCTTTAGTACTTGAGTGAGGATTGATATGTCCATGTCTTAGGGTTTTTGTTGGTGAACTCTCGATTAACCCTAGGTAATCAACCACCCAACATTAAGAAGGATGCACACAAACAACCAAAAAATATTTTGGTTGCTAGGTTCTAAAAGTTTTGTATTGAATGGTGAAGGCAAAGAATGAGGTTTTATCCATCTCAGGAGGAAATACAAGATTGGTTGATTGTGAAATAAGATGAGTATTCTTGGTGAGAGACTGAAGTCACTATTGTAGAATGATGGAAGAATAGGTATATATATAATGCTATGCATGAAATTTTCTTTGTTTAAATTCCATGTGTATTGTATGAATGGTTAAAGAGGAAGAATGCTACCAATATTGCTTTAAGGCCTTAAGAAACACAAGTTTGAGATCAGATCACAATTGATAGGATGAAGGAATTGGATAATAAGTGGGATTGAGCAATTGATTTTGGTTTGCTCAGATAAAGGATGGATACATTATTAAGTTTATAGTAGAATACAATGCTTCTTTAAGCAAGGACGAAAGAAGGTTTGCTAAAGGTCCGCACAAAAGGCTTCTATAAGAATTCCTACTGTGGATCAAGATGTTTTTCATGAAGAAAAGGTTGATGTCCATGGATATCGATAGGATGGATAAGTAGACTCTCCTACAGAGTTTGTTTTTGGGGGGGGAGTGAAAAGAAGGGGGAGAAGCGAGAGAGAGGATATGGATCCATTGAGGAGGATCTAGAAGATGTTGAGATGAGCTCAGAGAGAGAATGGACACAATATAGTAGAGGATAGAGAGAGCTAAAAGATACACAAGAAGAGTTGTGTTAAGGAAGAAAACATAACAGAGAAGCAAAAAAAAGATAGAAAGGGGCATGAGATGAGGGGTTAGACCCACAATGAAGAGGAAAGAGATCGAACCAAGAGGAAGTCTCGAAGAGAATGTTTTTCCATAGAGGAGCATAGATGAAGATTAGAAAGGGAAGTTGAGCATGGAGACATTTCAGGCCAAAGGATGGAGGGGCAGATTAGAAAGGCATCACAATTACATCCTAAGTTTGGTGTTGTGGAACAGAAGCAGGTTGTATGCGATGCACATAAGGCTTTAGAGGAAGAATTAGCATGAGAAGAGTTGAAATGCACAACACATAGGCTTCAATCAAAACCCCAGGTCTAGTTGGAAGTACAACATGTGACATGTAGGTTGCTGGAGGAAGCTCAAACTTGTGAAGAGTTTCATCGTGCAACATACATGTCTTTGGAGAAAACTCGTGTGCATGAGGAGATACATCACATGACACAAAGGTCAGTAGAATAGGATTTCAGACAAGAAGAATTATGATGAGATGAATAGAAAGAAATAGAGCATTATGTGCATAAAGAGATAAAGTGCATGGTGCAAGAAGAAGCATTGTGAAACATGGGTCATGAAGTAGAAACTAAAGACCAAGTAAGTAACTTCTTGCACTATTGTTTGAAGTTGTTAAGTGAACTTGATGTTGAGAAAATGTTTGCATATATGCTAGAAACATGCATGGGGGAAGAAGGGAGAATTATAACTATATCAACCCCCCTACTATAAAGGGACACATGCCAGGTCAGTAAACAAAAGTGCATAGGAAGAGAGTTCAAGATGACACCTAAACTTGGAAGCTATGAGATGTATGTTGTCATGTTGGATCTGGGATGTGACGTGAACATATTGCCTAAGAAATCCTAGGATTTGTTTGGTAAACCAAACTTGGTGCAGTCGACCATTCAGATTCAGCTGACGAGTCAATATAATGGTTTTCCTATAGGCTAAATGGAGTAGGTTGAAGTGAACATAGAAAGGGTGAAGACGAAGGAAGCCTTTGAAGTGATAGATATAATAGATGAATTTGATGCCTATCCTACCCTACTTGTCATTGATTGAGCCTTTGACAAAAATTTAGAGTTGAATATGAAGAAGAGACAGACACCCTGCACGTGATTGTGCCATTAGATCTAAATGAAGGTGTCAGGTACAATGAGCCAGTGAATGTGGATGCATATAGCTATGTCATTGAAAATATATACCAGATCAGGGGGTGTAGGGAAGACTACATCAATCCCTTTATAGATGGGGAGCTGAGTTGGAGACGTGTGAAGTCATACGATATTGATTCAAAGGATGCCATGGAGAGGTGGTAACATAAAATTTTACAAAATCTCTACTAGGCAGTGCATGTGCATAACCACTGCTACACGTGAAGATTAATTTTGGATCTATTGATTCGATGGGATGGATTGAGTCAATACTTCCATTTTTCATATGGAACATATTCTCCTCTTCCTTTTGTACACACCCTTGATACCATGTTAATTGGTATACTTGTGCAGTGGTGGGAAGGCCAACATACATATCTTCGTGAATGGGAAGCTATGGAAGAGTCCATCCGAGAAAGGTTAAGGAAAGGGGTAGACATCCGCCAATGCATGTGTTCCTGTGAGAAACATTGGGCACCCAAGAAACAATGGGATGCCTGAAAGATAGATCTAAAAACTTAGCGTTCTTTGTTAGAAATAAATTTTTATTTTTCACTCCCTCCAACCCATATTGAGAAAACATATGTGATACATAGGATTGAGGAAACATTGGTAGATTAGTGGATGCCCCCATATTGAGAAACAACATCCCTATGAAAAAACATCACCACCCACTAGGGGTCGCCACGATAGATTAAGACATGAAAGACTAATGTAGGGGTGTGTAGGAGTCATGCGTGGAACTCCCCAAAGAAAAATACCTGAATATGTATAGATCCATCAACATCGTATTGAAATATTCAACGAAAAAAACGTTTCGTTGCAATAATGGTGGATGTGACAGATAGTTACACCACATAGATTTACTCTAATTCTAGAAAGATTGAGTCATTAATGCAATTGTAATGGGAGATATTTATGTGATTTAGAATGAGAAAAGAGTTAATTACACTGGCCGACAGAAAGGATGGCATTAAGGTTGCAGAGATTGATCTTTGTACACTGAGACAGTTTCGATGGAGAGAATTCAAGGGGGT
The DNA here is from genome assembly GCA_009831015.1 of Picea engelmannii. Classification (NCBI taxonomy): domain Eukaryota; kingdom Viridiplantae; phylum Streptophyta; class Pinopsida; order Pinales; family Pinaceae; genus Picea; species Picea engelmannii. The sequence continues at coordinate 372,008 of ML787352.1, read as the reverse complement.
TATCGGTCAATTGATAGTGAGGACTGGGAAGTAACTCGACAATCAGTTGGGCATCATGCAACATTAATATTATGATAGTCATAAATAAACATATTATTTTGTCTCATTGATTCTTCCTTTTATCCACAAATACTCGTCCTCCATAGTATTCTCTCATCTCAGATTCGAAAGTGACTGGAAGATCATACTCTCCTTGGGCCCTCCCTAGGTGATTTGTCCCATGTTGTTGAGTCCTCATAGGTGTTTCACGATTGCAGAACACAGATAATAAAGCATGGTCATCCAGAACAAGGATGGTTTCCTTGAGTAAACCCCATGCAAGGAAGAATTCCAAAGAAATAAAAGAAGATCCAATTCTAGAGCCATTGATGCCATCTCGAGTGGATTTTCAAGGGCCAAAAATGGGGAAAGTCCCACTTCTCAAATGTGGATATTATAGTGTCATTAACCCAAATTAGTTCCCAGAAATAAAATTTGACAAGTATGCATGCATTTTGTAGAAAGAACATGGTATAGAGAAGGTGGTCATTCAGAATCGGGTGAGGCCCCTGTGAAATTATGGAATCCTTATCTTTCTCAACTCTCCCCATTGTGGTTGAGCCCCAACATTCGAGGCATGTGTTTTCTTCCTCCTTACCAAATTGTATGGAGGTTAAATATGGCGGGATAATCCTTACCCCATTGACCAAGATACGATAAAACAAAGTTTCAAGTCTTTGCACTTATGGTGAAGATCCAAAAGTTACCATCAAGGAAACATATGATGCATAGGAGGAAGTATACACCTAGTTTGGGACATGCGGTTGGAAGCACCGGGTTGTAATTCTAGAGATTCACAACCAAATTACTATCCTTCAAGCTCATACATAAGTGTCAAAAGGATAAATGTCCTGATATAAAATATTCCAGAATGATGTGGCGGGGAAGTTCAGTTCACTGTTTTAACAATTAGATTTACCCTCACTACCTTAGTCTCCTCCTGATGGAAACCCCCTATGGGATCGTGCAACCTCTCGGTCTAGGATCATTCACCAGATTTGAATCAACTCTCAGATCCTCACTGGATCCTCTGTAACGCACACAAGCCCTTTCATTTCCTTATGCAGGTCCACAAAAAACCCTTGGATTCGTATACTAAGCTCCTTTTACTCCCTAGTTTATACCACATGTGCTAGCCCCTTTTCCCCAAACATAATGGCATATGACCATGGGATAGAACTGAGCACTTAGGTGAAAGGTGCTATTAGGGGCTACAATACTTCGATGCTTCGGAGGATTCACCAAACAAAACACTCCAATCTCCCGCAGTGGTTACAGGAAGAACTTAGTCATAAAGGTGATGTGATCAGTGGGTGTAGGTCCTCTCCCTATCCTTCCACTTATCCAACATCAATGGTTATATTTGACTCTCCTCAATTGGATGATGGGAGAGGATTATCGTCCCTCCACGATCTACGACTAAGACCTAATACGAGACTCTGGGATTTAGACGTTTACATGACTCCAACACACAATGCCTCCTAGACAACTGAATATTGAACCGTGATATGTGACTCACACTCCTCCTACAGTTAACAACTATGATTAACTCTGGGCTTCAGAGCTTCGGGGTTCCTCAATCCAAATGACCACCACCAAAATATCGAACACACAAATGTTGAATTTTTGAAGGATGGAGATCTACGACTGAGACTTCCATATTTGATCGATGATGAAGATTAACTCCGAATCTTCGAAGCATTGTGGTTTCGGCCACTCTGCAACGACTACCTCCAAATTCTTCCAGGTAGTGGAAGTGTCGAAGGGATTAACAATTAATGGACCTACTTCACTCTGTGATCTATGAATGAGATATGGTTCGGGACTTTGAGCTTTGGGGTTTTCTCCTCTTGGAAACACAAGGACCAATCTTTCCCAAAGTGTCGGATCTATGAATTGTGAGATCTACAGATCACATTTTCCTCTTCTCGGATCCAACGAATCGAATCTGATCTCCTCTTGACTTTGCTTCTCCTCTTTTCAGGGTTTTATCCAATGGCCCATATCTATTTCCAAAGGCAATCCAATGACTATTGTGGTTTCTACTCCTCTGCGGCTCCACTTAGCTTCAATAAAGAAACTCTCAAAGATTTCAAAGGATTGGCCTTTGATCTCTTCGCTACAGGGTAAACTTCTCAAATCACCCTACACAATGTTCTTCAAAATTGAACTCTTGTTTATAAATTGCACTGTGGCTCATTTAGCAAAACCCTAGCTCTGGATATCCTCTAAAAATGATTTTCCAGGAAATAGAATTTCAATGGAGGGGCCCCTCTAGATGAATCATTGTCCCTTGTATCTAATCAAACAATGATTCATCCATCTGAAGCCTGATTAGAATCTTATCATGAATTACAACTTGCCTCCTCAAGGCATTAATGGACATGTTGGAAATTGTTTCTAGGGTAATAAAATACAAACCGAGCATCATAATGGAGTTCCATAAGCTCCATCATGCTTTTTTGGCCAAGGACTGTGTGACCATCCTACCCACAATCACCGAACATAATGTTTCTAAAAATTGACCTTTTGTTTATAAATTGCACTGTGCCTCATTAAGCAAAACGCTAGTTCCAGAGAGCCTCCAATAAACTCTTTTCCAAAAGCCTGCATGACAACAGAGGGACCCAAATATATGAAACATGCTGCCTCATATCTAATTCAACAAATGGTTTGTCTATCTGACGCTAGGTTATATTTTTATCATGATTTGTAACTCGCCTCCTCAATCCATTCAGGGACATGTTTGCAATTTAGTCAGGGGGTATAAAATCCAAACCGAGAAGAATAATCGAGTTTTGTAATCTCCCACAAGTTTTTTTATCTAATACGTGAGGGACCATGCTAATCACAATTGTTCGATGCATATTTCTTGAAAATCTACCTCTTGTTCATAAATTGCACTGTGCTTGATTGAGCAAAACCCTTGTTCCGGATGATCCTTCAATAAACTTTTTTCTTGGAAATGACATGAAGGCGAAGGGGCCCTAATAGATTAAATCCAATGACATGGATCAATTGCAACTGATGGTTCATCCATCGGAGGCTAGTTTAGAGTTTTATTGCGAGTTACAACTCACCTCCTCAAGGAATTCAGGGACATGTTGGCAATTTTCTCTGGGAGAATAAAATCCAAACTGAGAAGCATAACGAAGTTCCATAATCTTCCACACATCTATTTTTATAATGCCCAAGTGACTACGCTACCCACAACCAGCCAACACAATGTTCCTGGAAATTAACCTCTTGTTCAGAAATTGCACTATGCCTAAGTGAGCAAAACCCTACTTCTGAAGATGCTCGAGAAAACACATTTTCAGGAAATGGAATGAAAATGGAGGGGGCCCACTTGCTAAAACCTGGTAAACTAAATGTAATGCTTTTGATGTTTTTTCCATCCAAAGCCTGGTTATAGTTTTATCATGATTTGCAACTCGCCCAATCAATCCATTAAGAGACATGTTGGCAAGTTAGTATGGAGGTGTAAAATCCAAAAAGAGAAGCATAATAGAGTTTCTTAAGATCCCACATGTCTATTTCTCCAAGGTCGACATGACAAAGCTACCTATAATCACTCGAAACAATGTTCTTGAAAATCGACCTCTTGTTGAGAAATTGTAGTGTGCCTCACTAAGAAAAACCCTACTTACAGATATCTTTCAACAACCTTTTTTTAGGAAACAAAATGACAATGGAGGGGGCCCACTAGATGAAACTTGATGCCTCAGATCCAATGCAATTTATGGTTCTTCCATCTGATGCATGGTTAGAGTTTTATCACGAGTTGCAACTCACCTCCTCAAGCTATTCAGGGACATGTTGGGAATTTTTTCTGGAGGCATAAAATACAAAGAGAGTAACATAAAATAAATCCATAATATCCCACACATATTTTTATCCAAGTCCCACGCAACCACACTACCAACCATCACCTGGAATAAAGTTATTGAAATCGATCTCTTGTTCAAAAATTGCATTATGCCTCATTGAGAAAAACCCTAGTTTCAAGGATGCTCCAAGAAATGATTTTCTGCGAAAGAAAATGACAATGTATAGGCCCCACCATCGGATAACCAGTTCTGCATATCCAATGTAATTGATGGTTAATCCATCCAAGTCCTGGTTAGAATTTTATTGCGAGTTGCAACTCATCTCCTTAAGCCATTCAAGTACATGTTGGCAATTTGGTTTGGGGATATAAACTTGAAACCGATATACATAAAAAAGTTTTGTAATCTCTGACATATCTGTTTGGACAAAGATGATGTGAAAATTCTACCCATAATGACCCAACACGGAGTTTTTTAAAATCAATCTCTTGTTCAAAAATTGCATTGTACCTTACAGAGAAAAACCCTAGTTCCAGAGATCCACCAACAAAAAAAAATTCTGGAAACAGAATGACAATGGAGGGGCCCCACTAGCTCAAATATGGTGCCTTGGATCCAATGAAATTGACAACTTGTCCATGTGAGGCCAGGTTATATTTTTATTACGAGTTGAAACTCGCCTCCACAAGGCATTCAAGGACATGTTGGAAATTTAGTCAAGGGGCATAAAATTCAAACTAAGCATTATAATGAAGTTCTATAAGATCCCACACATCTATTCGGACAAGGTCCACATGGCCACGCTACCCACAATCGACTTCCACAATGTTCTTTAAAATTGACCACTTGTTCAGAAATTGCACTATGCCTCATTGAGCAAAAACCTAGTTCCAAAGATCCTCCAACAAACATGTTTTCAAACAATGAAGTGATAGTCGATAGACCCCACTAGCTGAAAACCGGTGCCTTAGATATAATAAAACTGATGATTTGTCCATCCAAGGCTCGATTAGTGTTTTACCACGAGTTGCAACTCAGTTCCACAGGCATCCAGGGACATGTTGGCAATTTTTTCCAAGGGTATAAAATACAAACCGATTAACATAACATAGTTTCATAAGCTCTCGCATGACTAATTGGATAAGGCCCACATGACCACACTACCCAAAATCACCCGACACAGTGTTCTTGAAAATCGACCTCTTGTTCAAAAATTGCACTGTGCCTCACTGGGAAAAATCCTAGTTTCAACGATCCTTCAAAAAATTATTTTATGGGAAATAGAATGAAAAATGAGGGGCCCCAGTAGCTCAAACCTGGTTCATCCATCCGAGGTCTCGATAGAGTTTTATTTTGATTTGCAACTCGCCTTATCAAGGCATTCAGGGATATGTTGGAAATTTGGTCTAGGGTCATAAAATCCAAACCAAACAGCTTAATGGAGTTTTGTAAGCTCCCAAACATCTATTTGGCCAAGTCCTAGGTGACCACACTACCTAAAATTACCCGACAGAATGTTCTTGAAAATTGGCTTCTTGTTTAGAAATTGCACTTATCCTCACTGACAAAAACCCTAGTTTTTGAGATCCTCCAACAAATTATCTTCTAGGAAATGAAATGACAATAGACCGACTTGAATATCTGAAACCCGATGCCCCAAATCTAATGCAATTGACATTCTTTTCCATCCGAGGGACAGTTAGAGTTTTATTGCGAGTTGCAACTCACCTGCTCAAACCATTAAGGGAAATGTTGACAATTTGGTTCAGCGAAAAAAATCCAAACCAACAATCATATCATAGTTACCTAATATCCCACATGTATATTTGGAAAATTCCCACGTGACCAATCTACCCACAATCACCTGACATAGTCTTCTTGAAAATCGACCTCTTCAAAAATTGCAGTGTGCCTCAGTGAGAAAAACCCTACTTTCATAGATCCTCCAAAAAATGATTTTCTAGGCAATGGATTGATAGTGGATGGGCTCCACTACTTAAAACTTAGTGCCTCAGATCCAATTCTACCAACGGTTCGTCCATCCGTGGCTCAGTTATAGTTTTATCAGGAGTTGCAACTCTCCTCCTCAAGAAATTCAGGGACTTGTTGGAAATTTGTTTCAAGGGCATAAAATTTAAACTTCTTAGCATAAAGGAAATCCTTAAACTCTCACATCTTTGTTTGTCGAAGGCCCATGAAAACAAACTACCCATAATATTTTGACACAACATTCTTGAAAATCGATCTCTTGTTCATAAATTGCACCGTGCCTCATTGAGCGAAACCCTAGTTTCAAAGATCCTCCAAAAAACACTTTTTTGGGAAACATAATGACAACATAGAGGCCCCACCACCTGAAGGCCAATGCCCTAAATCCAATGCAATCAATATTTCATCCATATTATGTGTGGTTAAAGTTTTATCGTGAGTTGCAACTCACTTCCTCAAGCCATTCAGGGACATGTTTACAAATAATTTTGGGGGAGTAAAATCCAAACTGAGAAAAATAAAGGAAATATGTAAGCTCCCACATGTCTATTTGGCCAAGGTTCATGTGACCATGCTACCAATAATTTCTCGACACAATGTTCTCAAAAATTAATCTCTTGTTCAGAAATGGCATTGTGCCTCATTGAGAAAAACCCTAGTTTTGGAGATCCTCCAAAAAATGATTTTTTGGGAAATGGAATGACAATGAAGAGGCCCCACCATGATCATATACCTTTTGTATATTTTCAAATGTGATTTTATCCTCTATATAGTCATGCACGACAAATAAACTCACTATCAACTAGTTTGGAAATATTTTATTCTCTAAGGATGTGAGTTTGATTCTCTATGCATGGTGCACGTTTTTTCACATGAATATAATCCATCCACATAATATGTTGATTTCTACAAATTATCATCAAAGGTTCCATTTTATATTTCACATGTATATGCAAATAATGAGATATAATAATAATGCCACTAGAATACGATGCACTATGAATCCTTCACAAAAGGGAATATATAAATAAAAACCTACTAAAATTCGATAGATTAATAAAGATGGTTATTTTGGAACCTAGGTATCTATAAAATTTATACATGTTAATATATAAATGTGTGGCATGGTTATGGAGTTGAGTGAGTGGTGTTGTCCCTAGGGCATTCCAAGGAAATTGCAAAATCCAAATCCCTAAAACCTCTGTCCCACTTACAATTGGTGTTTCTTCATTGTGGTAAAGGTCCTTCCCAGTTCTGCAACCTATCCATTCATACAATATCCCTCTAAATCCATGGTTTAAAAACATGTCATAACTTGGCATAAATTGCACAGAGAGCTTCTTTTGTTTCCCTACCCAAGTAACAAGTACCTATACCTTCAGAATGGATGTACATATAATGATCAATCCTCATCTCTACACCAAAGCACAATTTCCAACTATTTATCCCATCCCCCCTATGAAAGGAAATGTGCTTGAATGAATATAATTGCAGCAAGGCTAACAAGGTTTATTTAGCCTTAGTTCTACGAAATTCTCCCCATTAGATTGGTCTCATGTGGCATGCTTGCTAGCACCAAGGATAATCAACATTTTATCCTTATCACTATATTGGCAACCATATGAAAATCATGGACAATTTCTCGAACAACACATATATGACTCTTTATTATTACCAAATTTCATTATGTCATTTTCAACTAAGGACATTTGATAGTAGTGAAAAAAAATGTCAAATGGTTAATTACAATGTTATGAAATTGGTGAAGAAATATGCATCCTAATACCAATTTTTATAATTAATTATTTTCAAAATATCCCATTAAAGTTACTAACTTACTTCTACTACATTGATAACATATAATGATCCAATTAGTATATGTTAATATGCATATCAAATTCAAATATTTTTTATGATGTAAAGAATTGATAAAATATATTTGCATTTTAAAAAATTTAATCTTTTGCCACTTAAATTCAATTAGGTAAACATTATTTTTATAATTAAAAAGAAAAAGATAATATTTTCTTAAATAATGTGAATTTCAATTCATTACTAAGTATTAAAAATATCTAATATGAAAATGCTAATATTTTATTATATTAAATAAGTTGCACTATTTTTTTTTATGTTAAATATTAATTATTTTCTAATAAAATTGTTAGTAAGATATATGAAAAACATATTAATATAAAAATGACTCCAAAATATTATTTAATATCATTATTTTATGAGGTTCAAATTTAAAGGGGTAGGGTATGAACACCTCTCTATACTTTAGAAGTGAAATAGTCTTGTGGAAGGAAGGGGGTCTCATATATCAATTTGATGGGGTCCCTTGTCCCGCAAACAAGGGGTCTCATACACCATTTTTGTGGGGTCTCTTGTCCGACAAAAAAGGGTGACCTCATACACCAATTTGGTATGTGACTCTTAAAATTAGATTATTATTAATTTTAAGGTCACCCTAAAGCCACACACCAAATTTGTTTATGATACCTCCTTATTTGTGGGACAAGAAATCCCTCTCCCCACAAACATTTAACTACTAAAACTTACTAAAATATATTAAATAAGTTTCAATAATATAATTAAAAAATATATATCAATTATTATATTAAATAAATTTCAATAATATAATTAAATATATATATATATTTATTATTATCCAATATAATTATTTCCGATACTTATTCGCTAGACACATAGAAAAAATATCTATCTAAAACAATTCCATTGTAAGATTTGTCCATACATTTTCTAGAAATTTCATGGATTTTCAAGTCTAAACACATATCTCGGTGTGTAGATGTTATTTCCTTAAGAGAAAAAACTACCCTCACCATCGAATTGGGTTTCTTGGTGTACCATGTGATGACCTTTGGGATTAAGCTGGTCATATGTTTCAAGGTTGGATTTATAAAGTTGATAGAAACTCTTTATTATAATGTTAAAGTTTGTTGGTGACCTAGACCTAAGTTACACCAACCCTTAACATGATTGGATTTGGTTTCGAACATGTGACTTTAACATCACGGAGTGCCTTAACAACACACTCCATCACTGAGTATCCTACACCTCGGGGACAACTCTTCATTATAAGCTTGAATACTAGATGCATTTTATAATAATAATAATATGAGATGCATTTTATAATAATAATAATAATTTATTTCATCAGTATCCTACACCTCGGGGACAACTCTTCATTATAAGATTGAATACTAATGCATTTTATAATAATAATAATAATTTATTTTTAAGGTCAAAAAGTATACATACCCTACCCCTTCATAACATATATATATTCCTGTAATATATACAACTTTATCATAAAAATAATTTGTCTACAGAGGTATACATACCCTATCCCCTCGGATTTGAACATGTGACCTCTTAAGAGGAAACACATGTTCTTAATCATTAGGCCCACTCATGTTCTTATAAATTTTCGGCCATGATAAAAAGTATACATTTATTTATTAAATTAATAAAAATATATTTTTTCTATTAATGATAAAAAGTATACATTTATTTATTAAATCAATAAAAATATAAGGAGTCGATTGGAGCCTGGCAGATAAAAATATGAGCAGATTGGAGCAGCTAGGGTTCTGGACTGGTACATGGCCCTTGGCCTGGAGGGGCTTCGGTCTACTGGTGGCTTTGACCCTGTGGGCTGCTCTGGTTTCCCCCCGCCTCTTTCCTTGTTAGCGAGTCTCTACTCGTTTCCCCTCCTTGCCTATTGGTTAGGGATAGGATCCGATGCTTCATTCGTATCGTGTGAGTCGGCCCTTGGCCTGGATGTGGATTTTCCTCTCTGGTATGGCAAAGATGTTACTCTGGTTATTGTCGTGATGAGAGGTACTATGCCTCTCAAACCTGATGGAGCTTCTAGCTATTGGTGGCTCTCTCATGTGGAGCTTTGGTGGACAGATATTGGGTCTCTCGACTTGGGATCTTGTGTTTGGTGCAATGATTGTTGGGTATTTTGCTACTCTTTGAAGGTTGAATCGGAGTTTTTAGACCCATCATTTAGGCGTGAAGTGTGGATCTGCGGATCTTCACTTTAAAGTCCTTTCTTGAATGTGCAATTGTGACCTATAAATATAATTACAAATTTTTAGAAGGGAAAAAAAATCAATAAAATTATAAATAAAATTTTAACTTAACATTAAAAAAATTATACTAAATTCAAAAAATAAATTTACTACTTAATTGAGTGGTAATGGAATAACAAAAACGCAATAATTTTTCTATATTAAATAAATTTGATTTAATGATTATAGAATAAATAAATTATAATTAATTTCATAATAATAATTGACAAATAATTAAAATTTCATTTAAATTTTATAACAATAAAAATAAAAAATCATTTTTTTTTGTTCTTCTCTAGGGATTGCACCGAACATAGACCACGTTACAAAAGGAAACCTCGATCTCACTAGCTTTGAAAAAAATCAATTTCTTTTATTTTTCATTCCATTTATTATTTAATCAATTTCTTTTATTTTTCATTCCATTTATTATTTATTTTTAAAATTAAACATCAAATATCCCTTCAATCCTTTTTATTTATGTTTTTTTTCATCACTTACCTTCAATACATCACATATCCAATTGGGTGTGACTAGTTTTTTTATACATGTTGAACATCTTATTAAAGATTCATTCGAAGAAATGTTTAAGTTTATAGGCAAATTTAGAGAATGATGAGAATTTATTGTTCACTTGGTAACACCATTTGTGCATCCACAACCATGTCCATTGACCTCTACTTTCCATTTGACATTTTTTTTTACCTTTTGTCTTAGTTAAATACAACATAGCTTTGATATTGAAAGTCTATTTTCAAAGTCATTTTTAACTATCTATTTTTTCGAGAACATTCTATCTAAAAAAACAATTTCTGATTTTGAAGTTATCTTAGTTGCATAGTTTAATACCCCCATTAATGAGTCAAAGAAATCTAAATGGATAATAAAATGACAAATCACATGGATTAATCAGAATTCCCATGCCTATCTCTATTCATTTATGATTTCACCTTGAGTTAACAACTTAGATGATGCTTGGATAAGATGGAAACTTTTGGGATAACAATTCTATGTGTGCACAAACATAGTTTTGCGTGCACCATAGTATTTTGTGAACACCAAAAACTACACAATAGATGACATAATTTGTTTGCATTAAATTGAGTCCTACTATGCACACTAGTCTAAGTTCTACTATGCATGCCAAAAATCAAGAAGATGCCATATGGATGTCGGAATAAAGAAGAGGATCTTCGGGAAATCTTCCCAAATGATTAACATAGGAAGTATGAGAGATCCTAGAGTAGTAAATGGATGATCTAACAAGTTAGATAAGACTTCCATGATTCCAAAGAGTCTATGTGGATTGCATGCAGATGGTAGAAGTGTGCAGGACTGAAAGTGAACAGAGTGAGTGGAGCAGAGTTGAAAGTGATAGAGTGCGAGAGAAGAGAAGAGGTCAATGTTGATGTTGCTAAGGCTATTTCTATTGTTGTTGTCGATTGTTGTTCATTCAGGAGATTCTCTCTAAGTTCTCTTGGTTGAGAGATGAGTTTGACTATGTTTTGGAAGAGTCTGGTTGTAATTCTGGTTTTATTTCGTAGATGGAACAAGTTTTGTAATGAGTTATTGTGAGAATGTATGAGAGTTTAGGGTATTGTTTCTGATAAATGATGAGTCTCTTGGTCCATGTATTTGATTGTTGGAATGAATAACATACAAGTTTCATATATTCCTTTCCTTTATTGTGTTGATTATGTGTCCAATGAATGTGTGTGTTAATGTTATATGTTGTTGATATTTAAGTATATTGCAATGGAATGCATGAATGTTATCCTGACTGGATTCCGTATGTAATTTAACCTCTCATCACTGACATAAGAACAAATGGTGTTTTTGATTCTCATCGCATATCTAGTGATACCTTCTTTAGTACTTGATTGAGGATTGATATGTCGATGCCTTGGGGTTTTTCTTGGTGAACTCTGGATTAAACCTAGGTAACCAACCCCCCAACATTAACAAGAATGCACACAAGCGGGACAAAAAATATTTTCATTGCTAGGACCTGAAGGTTTTGTATTGAATGACGAAGATAGAGAATGAGGTTGTATCCATCTCAGGAGGAGATACAAGATTGGTTGATTGTGAAATAAGATGAGTATTCTTGGTGATATACTGAAGGTATGATCACTAATGTGGAAGGCTGGAAGAATAGGTACATATACAATTTTGTGCATGAACTTTTCTTTGTTGAATTTCCATTTCTATTGTATGAATGGTTGAAGAGGAAGAATTCTACCAATACCGCTTTAAGGCCTTAAGAAACACGAGTTTGAGTTCATATCATAATTGATAGGATGAAGGAATTGGATAATAAGTGGGATCGAGCAATTGATTTTTGGTTTTCTCAGGTAAAGGATGGCTACATTATTAAGCTTGTTGTAGAATACAATGACTCTTTAAGAAAGTATGAAAGAAAGTTTGCTAAACGTCCTCAGAGAAGGATTCTATAAGAATTCCTACTGTGGATCAAGATGTTTTTTATGAAGAAAAGGTTGATGTGCATGGATATCAATAGGATGGATGAGTAGACTCTCCTAGAGTGTTTTTTTTTTGTGGGGGGGGTGTGGTGAAAAGAAGGGGGAGAATAGAGAGAAAGGATATGGATCCACCGAGGAGGATATGAAAGATGTTGAGATGAGGTCAGAGAGAGAATGGGCACAAAAGAGCAGAGGATAGAGAGAGATAAAAGATACACAAGAAGAGTTGAGTTAAGTAAGAAGGCATAACATAGAATAAAAAAAAAGATAGAAAGGGGCATGAGATGAGGGGTCAGACCCAGAATGAAGAGGAAAGAGATCGCACCAGGAGGAAGTCTGGAAGAGAATGTTGTGCCATAGAGTAGCATAGATGAATATTAGAAAGGGAAGTTGATCATGGAGACATTTCAAGCCAAATGATGGAGGGGCATATTAGAAAGGCATCACAATTCCCTCATAAGTTTGGTTTTGCACAAAAAAACTAGGTTGTACGCGACACACATAGGGATTTAGAGGAATAATTAGTAGAATAAGTGTTGCAACACATAACACAAAGGTTTCTATCAGAGGCCCAGGTCTAGGAGGAATTACAACATATGACACGTAGGTTGTTGGAGGAATATCGAACCTGTGAAGAGTTGCAGCATGCCACATACAGGTCTCTGGAGAAAAATCGTGTGCATGAGGAGATACATCACACGACACAAATGCCACTAGAAGAGGATTTCAGAAAAGAAGAATTATTATGAGATGAATAGAAGGAAATAGAGAAGCATGTGCATAAAGAGTTGAAGTGCATGGTGCGAGAAGAATAATTGTGCAACATGGGTCATGAAGTAGAAACTGAAGACCAAGTAAGTAACTTCTTGCACTATTTTTTGAAGTTGTTAAGTGAACTTGATGTTGTGAAAATGTTTACGCATATGTTAGAAACCTGCATAGGGGAAGAAGGGAGAGTTATAACTATATCAACCCCCATACTAGAAAGGGACATTTGCCAGGTTAGTAAAAAAAGAGCACAAGAAGAGAGTTCAAGATGACACCTAAACTTGGAAGCTATGAGATGGATGTTGTCATGTTGGATCTGGGATATGACGTGAACATCTTGCCTAAGAAATCCTAGTATTTGTTCGGTAAACCAAACTTGGTGTGGTCTACCATTTAGCTTCAGCTGGCGATTCAATATATTGTTTTTCCTATAGGCCGAATGGAGTAGGTTGAAGTGAACATAGAAAGGGTGAAGATGAAGGAAGCCTTTGAAGTTATAGATATAATAGATGAATTTGATGCCTACCCTGCCCTACATGGAATTGATTGGGCCTTCGACAACAATGTTGAGTTGAATATGAAGAATAGGCAAATGTCATTAGAGACAAACACCCTGCGCATTATTGTGCCATTAGATCTAAATGAAGGTGGAAAGTACAATGACCCAGTGACTGTGGATGCATACAGATCTGTCATTGAAAATATATACTAAGTAATAGGGTGCAGGGAAGACTACATCAATCCCTTGATAGATGGGGAGCTGAGTTGGAGACGTGTGAAGTCATATGATATTGATTCAAAGGATTCCATGGAGAAGTGGTAACATAAATTTTTACAAAGTCTCCAATAGGTGGTGTGTGTGCATTTCCACTGCTACGTGTGAAGATGAATTTTGAATCTATAGATTTGATGGAATGGATTGAGTCAATACTTTCATTTTTCAGATGCAACATATTCCCCTCTTCTTTGGGTACACACCCTTGATACCATGTTAATAGGTATACTCATGCAATGGAAGGAAGGGTATCAGAAATAGCTTCGTGAATGTGAAGCTATGAAAGAGTCCATCTGAGAAAGGTTCAGAAAGGGGTAGACATCCTCCAATACCCTGTGAGATATGTTGAGCGGCCAAGAAGCAATGGGATGCATGAAATATAGATCTAAAAACTCAGCGTGCGTTTTTAGAAAGAAATTTTTTATGTTCACTCCCTCCAAACCCTATTGAGAAAACATATGTGCTACATAGGATTAAGGAAACATTGGTAGGTTAGTGGATGCCCCCATATTGAGAAACATCATCCCTCTGAAAAAGCATCACCACCCACTAGGGGTCGCCGCGATATATTAAGACATGAAAGACTTATGCAGGGGTGTGTAGGAGTCATGCGTGACACTCCAAGAAGAAAGAATGATACCTACATATGTATAGATCCATAGACATCGTATTGAAATATTCAACGACAAAAACGTTTCGTTGCAATAACAGTGGACATGACACATAGTTACACCACATAGATTTACTCTAATTCTAGAAAGATTAATTCATTAATGCAATTGTAATGGGAGCGATTTTCTTGATTTAGAATGAGAAAAGAGTTAATTACATTGGCCGAAATAAAGGATGGCATTAAGGTTGCAGAGATTGATCTTTGTATAGTAAGACAATTTCTATTCTGGGAGGCAAATACTTCGAGCCATAGTTTTTCATCCACCATAGTTGTGTACAAAAATAGTTGTGCTTGCACCATAGTTTTGCATCCACACCAACAACTACACAATAGATGACATAAGTTGTGTGGGCAAACTTGAGACCTACTATGCATGTCAGTCGGATTTCTACTATGCATGCCAAGAATCAATAAGATACCATATGCACGCTGGAATAAAGAAGAGTATCTCTGAGAAATATTCTGAAATGATTAACTTAGGAAGCATGAGAGATCGTGGAGTAGTTAATGGATGAGCTGGTAAGTTAGTTAAGACTTCCATGACTCCAAAGAGGTTGTGTGGACAATATGCAGGTGGTAGAAGCGTGCGAGAATGAAATTCAATAGAGTTAGTGGAGCATAGTTGAAAGTGATAGAGTGTTAGAGCTCTCTTTGTTGAGAGATGAGTTTGACTATGTTTTGTAAGAATCTGGATGTAAGTTTGGTTGTGTTCATAGATGGAACAATTTTTGTATGAAATATGCAATAGTGTTGGCTGAGTAGTACATGCAGAGACTGAGATATTGGTAGAAAGCACATGGATCCTCTTAATGAGTTATTGTGAGAACGTATGAGAGTGCGGGGTATTGTTTCTGATAAATGATGAGTCTCTTGGTCCATGTATGTGATTGTTGGAATGGATAAAATACAAGCTACATCTATTCATGTACTTTATTGTGTTGATTATGTGTCCAATGAATGTGTGTGTTAATGTTATATGTTGTTGATCTTTAAGTATATTGCAATGGAATGTATGAATGCCACCATGAGTGGATTCCTTGTGTAATTTAACCCGTCATCACCGACACAAGAACAAATGGTGTTTGTGATTCTCATGGAATTGTGAGACCTTCTTTAGTACTTGATTGAGGATTGATATGTTGACACCTTGGGGATTTTGTTCATGAACACTGGATTAACCCTAGGTCATCAACCCCCCAACATTAAGGAGGATGCATGCAAGTGGGCCAACAAATATTTTTGTTTCTAAGACCTGAAGGATTTTTATTGAATGAAGAAGGCAAAGACTAAGGTTGTATCCATCTCAAGATGAAATACATGATTGGTTGATTGTGAAATAAGATGAGTTTTCTTGGAGAGAGATTGAAGGCATGATCACTAATGTGGAACTATGGAAGAATATGTATATCTACAATGATATGCATGAATATTTTGTTAGAATATAATGGATGTGCTCATTTTACCATTGACAATATCACTATTTTCATCCAACCATAGGCCAAAGCCATCCTCCAAGCACCTTAACCTTGACAAAAAATCACTTTGGAAGCAAACCCTAGGCTAGATAGCCAAACAAAGGGTAGTGCACCTTTCCCCAAGGATAGCACACCAACAAGAGCTGAGAAGATAGTCCAAACCCTAGCCGAGATATAGTCCAAGTCAAAACATAACTGCTAGCTGTAGCAGTTACACCAGAAGCTCTCCTCCAAACCTATGCACAAAACTGGGCACTGCAGTGCAGACAAGTGTTGCTCTACAATTCTGAGACTACCTGCCAAAATGAAGACTGGCCTTCTATATTTATAGTAATTATGGCTAACTTCCTGGGCTGAATTCTCATTATGGGTATCTGTATGTTCATTATATATTATTTATTCTGGCCAACCTCTTCTCTTGGAGGCTAATAACCTAATATGCGTTATCTTCTTGAGCCGACAAGTCTTCTAGGGTTATTAGACAACTCATTAGGGTTTCTTTTTCTTCCTAGAGTATTCTATTCTTGTTAGGTTTACACGTGGAGGTAAATACCTCCCGCAACTATCATAATATCAACACTCCCTCCTAGATAGGGAGATATTATAGGTAATGGTCTTGAGCACAAACATAACATTCACATGATAGAATTAACATAGTTGTATATAATATCTTATGACTAAATCATGAGCACCATCATCATCATTAGTGTCATCAGCTGCATCATCTCTCGAAACCATACTCTACCTGAGTAATCAGACATGATTCTCACTCCACATAGTGACACAATAGTCATTCTTCTAATCTGGACATGTTTCTTAGAAGTGTAGATGTTCTAAACCATTTTATGTCTGGGAAATCTCCGTCCCTTGATCATCCATCTGGCTAATAATCATTTACCAAACTGTTGATAGTCTTCAAGGTAATCAGAACAAAATAGAACACAACTATCTCTATCCATAGTAGTACATAACTACAATTCATTGGTACACTACCATGCCAAGTAGCAAACAAGTACTTGATTAGTAATGTATAGTCAGGAATGGTTGAACACATCCACCACAATAGTATACATACATTGTCATACAGTCTTCATAACAATCATCTGATATCAACCTGCACAGAAATAATGTTATGACATAAACTAAATCATCTAGGCCATTCTTTCACTCACATCTGTGAGATATCGGAAGAGCATATTCCCTCAAAAAGTAAGATATTAATGATGAGCTATATGGACTATTCTTCTCAAGCAAGGAAGAATAACTTTCTTGATTTCTGATCCTGGACCATTCCCCACCCTGGGGCATTCCTCTGACACTAAACAAAGTGTAACCTGGAGAGAATGAGTCTGCCCTAAGGAATGCTTGTCCCTGATTGTTGAGCCTGGACAATTCCCCACACTGGTCCATTCCTCCGACACTAAACAAAGTGAAATCTGGAGAGAATGAATCCACCCTAAGGAATGATTGTCCATACCATTTCCTCTGTTAACCACAAGAGGAAAATATTGTCATGTACCAACCTCCAAAATAGACCATTTCTCATGTTAACCACAATGAGAAATCATTGTCCAGCAAGGCGGGCCAGTATTCTTGAGTAACCCTCAAGAAGAGAGACTTCCCTAGACCACTCCTCATGTTAACCACAATGGAAAGTCGTTTTCTATGGTACATCAACAATCTGGACCATTTTCCAAACTGGAAAATGTCTGTCCGTCAGAAATCTCAATCCACTTTCCGAACTGGAAAGAATCTACTCATCCTGGATCTTTATTCGAACTAAAAAATGTATGTCCATCAATCAATAATACATCAGTTCTCCCTCCCAACCTGGGATTTATCTCTTCCTTTCTCAATAAGGAATTTGTCTCCATGAGCTCCATCTTGAGTACGCAAACGCTTTCATCTTGAACAGAAGCTTTACCAAGATGTCTTCTTATCTGCTCATTTGTGGAGATATGTATTGGAGAACCACTTTCTCCTTTCTAGACTTCATCACAGATAATGTAATGCTTGATTTCAAATGTACTTCAGTCTGGAACACTGGTTTTCTCTGAAGGGTTCATGTAGCTCTAACCAATAAATTATTTCACTATTTGGAAAGACTGGAACATATCCATGTGGCATTTCTTTTGTCATCATGAGATCTGATCTTTTGAGTAATCATCTTGATACAATATCTCTGTTATAGAAAATCTTTACCATGCTTCTGTTGTGCACTAGAGGTTTTTCCACCAAGTTATATTCTTCCATCTGCATACAAGGGTCTCTATGCCTCAAGGTCTTGAGGTTTCTCTTCATACGCTCTATGTTCAATTTCTCTAGAGAATAATATTTGCATTTATCTGATGTAGAACTCCAACGCATGGATATTGTGGATGATATAATGACTCATGTACAGGTATGTCTAGTTTATTGGAACAAGTAATCATCATAGTCTTCTTCCTCCATCTAGGAGAACCTCTAGTTCTAGATCTTGCAATTCTTGCATATATACATTGTTCTTCATCACAACTTTCAATTCCTCTACTTGATTGATTTTATTGAGTTCATATCATTCTGGTAATATTTTGATTCTTAATACAGTGACTGGTTGTTTTGGCTTCTCTTTCTTTCTTGGAATATTTATGTTCTTCCTCGTTTTTTTCTTTAGCTCTTGGGTCCATGGATTTTCTTATAGATTCCATGACCTAAGAGTTCCACTTCTTCCTTTCATCATAGGATCATGGATGTGAATGGACAACCAAGGATACTTTAAGGGTTCTTTTCAAAGAAAACTTCTTCTCAGATTTTTCATGGTTGCTATCATGGATATATACTTCATCATATTCAATGAATCGTAGGATTAGTTCCCTCCTAATCCTTGCTTCATGTATGAATGCATGATCTTCCTTTTGGTGATATATAATCAGATCCCTCCATATAGGAGAGTCCATGCTTCCATCTGCATCCTTATTCCCTTCTGCAAAGTGTTATAAGTCTTTCTCCAATCTCCTCTTGATTGCTGACTTCTTTCTGTTTTTGCCTCTTCTAAGTCTCTTCAGAATTGATTATGATTTCACTTTATCTTGTATAGCTTCCACATGATTTTTCATCCTTTCATGTGTAATATCTAACTTTCATAATGATAGAAATACTTATCTTGTTGTTCTTCCATAAGTATAGTTCTTCTTGGACCATATTATCTTCTAAGAGATAGATATACATGATATGTGCAAAGACTATTCAAACAAGATATGTACAAGAACTAAGAAGAGTATTGTTACCTTAAGAAAAAGAAGTCTCTTACATCTTGCTTAGTCTTCTTTGTAGGTTCCTTTTCTTCATAAACTAATGCTTCATGTTTCTCCTTCCTTTTCTTTAGTTGAGGAAAATGATTCTTGTAGTGACCATACTTTCAATAGTTGAAGCATTGTACTTCTGAAATGTCTTTCTCTTTATTTGGCTTCCTCCTTGAACCAAACTTCCTTTTGTTCCTAAAATTCTTGAATATTGTTTTGAAGGCTTGATCATCATACTTCTTTTGGGTTTTCTCTTTTGCACTGATCCTGGATTCTTCTTGAGCACAGCAAGTCCAAAGTTCTTCAAATGTAGGATACTCCTTCCTTGTGTTCATGCTTGTGGAAAATGCATCCCATGTCTTGGGAACACCATTGAGTACTATGTTTACCAATTACTTCTCTGAAATGATCTCTTCAATAGCTTGTAGTTGATCTCTTAACTGAGAGATTCTCACAAAGTATGATGTTATGTTGTCATCATCATTCATCTTCATGTCACAAAGCTCATTCTTCAGACTCATTATTTGTCCAATGTTTCTGACTGGGAAGAGGTTTGTTAGGGAATCATAAATCTTCTTTGATGAGTAAATATGGGAGATGTAGGGTATCAAGTGGTATTTTATAGAGTCCACTATGATACTCATGGCATTGATGTCACAGTCTTTGAACTTGTCCATAGCTGCAACATTTTGTGGTTCCTTCTCTTTTCCTTCTTCAAACTCTAGTTCCACGATATTTCCTTTCACGATATCCATCACTTTATTCTTGGAAAGGATGAGGTAAATTCTTGTCTTCCATGCTTTAAAGCTAGAGGCTCCATCCAACTTGTTCTCTGACTTCATAGAATAAGTCATGGTTTCTTTGACTTGGTCAAACCCTAGATTTGACCAAAATCTCAAACTTGACGTCTTGGCTTGTTGGGAGTATCAGGAGATGCATTAGGCCAGGGTGCATTGAACTATCCAAATATTAGGTCAATACATTCACTTAAGGTTCCTCAATGAGAGGATTAGGTTTTCTGCAACTTCACCTGCTAGTAACCCTAGCGACAATTCTATGGCGACTGCTCCTGCTAGAAACCCTAGCAGAAGTTCTTAAATGAGCTTAGTATCCTTACGGCTATGTTTCCTTCCAGTGGTTAGACTAAATGAAGGAGGTGTGGGCCCATAACATGTTAGAATATAATGGATGTGCTCATTTTACCATTGACAGTATCATTATTGTCACCAAACCATAGGTCGAAGCCACCCTTCGAGCACCTTAACCTTTACAGAGAATCACTCTGAAAGAAAAACCTAGGCTAGATATCCAAACAAAGGGTAGTGCACCTTTCCCCAAGGATAGCGCACCAACAAGAGTTGATCAAATAGTCCAAACCCTAGCCAAGAGATAGTCCAAGCCAAAACGTAATTGCTAGCTGTAGCAGCTGCACTGACAGCTCTCCTCCAAACCTGCGCACAAAACTGGGTATTGCAGTGCGCACAAGTGCTACTCTACAATTCTTAGACTACTTGCCAAAATGAAGACTGGTCTCCTATATTTATAGTAATTCAGGCTAACTGCCTGGCCGACTTCTCATTCTGGGTATCTATGTATTCAGTATATATTATTTATTCCGACCGACTTCTTCTCTTGGAGGCTAATAACCTAATATAAGTTATCTTCTTGAGCCGGCAAGTCTTCTAGGGTTATTAGCCAACTCATTAGTGTTTCTTTTGCTTCTCGGAGTATTCTATTCTCATCAGGTTTACACGTGGAGGTAAATACATCCCGCAACTACCATAATATCAACAATTTTCTTTGTTGATTTTCCATGTTTATTGTATGAATGGTTGAATAAGCTGAATGCTACCAATATCGCTTTAAGGCCTCAAGAAACACAAGTTTGGGATTAGATCACAATTGATAGACTGCAGGAATTGGATAATAAGTGGGATCGAGCAATTGATTTTTTGTTTTCTCCGGTAAAGGAAGGATACATTATTAGGTTTATTGTAGAATACAATGACTTTTTAAGCGAGGATGATAGAAAGTTTTCTAAAGGTCCTCAGAGAAGGGTGATATAAGAATTCCTACTGTGGATCAAGATGTTGTTCGTGAAGAAAGAGTTGATGTGCATGGATATTGATAGGATGGTTGTGTAGAATCCCCTGGAGTGTTTTTTGTTTTTGGTGGGGGGTGAAAAGAATGGGGGGGAGAGACAGAGAGAGAGGATATGGATCCACCTAGGAGGATCCATAATATGTTGAGATGAGGTTAGAGAGATAATGAAACAAAAGAGCAAAGGAGAGATAAATAAAATATACACAAGAAGAGATGAGTTAAGGAAGAAAGCATAACAAAGAAGCGAAAAAAATATAGAAAGGCGCATGAGATGAGGGATCAGACCCAGAATGAAGAGGAAAGAGATAGCACCAGGAGGAAGTCTGGAAAAGAATATTGCGTCAGAGAGGAGTGTACATGAATATTTTAAATGAAAGTTGAGCATGAAGACATTTTAGGCCAAAGGATGGAGGGGAAGATTAGAAAGAAATCACAATTCCCTCCTAAGTTTGGTGTTTCACAACAAAAGCAGTTTGTACGCGATGCACATAGGGATCTAGAGGAATAATTAGCACAAGAAGAGTTGCAACGCACAACAAAAAGGTCTCTATAAGTGTCTTGGGTCTGGGAGGAAGTACAATGTGTGACACACATGTTACTGGAGGAAGCATGGACCTATGAAGAGTTGCAGCGTGCCACATATATGTCTTTGGAGAAATCTCATGTGCATGGGGAGATACATCACGTGACACAAAGGTCACTAGAAGAGGATTGCAGAAAAGAAGAATTATGATGAGATGAATAGAAGGAAATAGGGAAGCATGTGCATCAATATTTGAAGTGTATGGCGCGAGAAGAAGCATTGTGCAACATGGGTCATGAAGTAGAAACTGAAGACCAAGTAATTAACTTTGTGCACTATTGTTTGAAGTTTTTAAGTGAACCTGATGTTATGGAAATGTTTATGCATATGTTAGAAACCTTCATTCGGGAAAGAAAGGAGAGTTATAACTATATCAACCCCCCTACTAGAAAGGGAGTGTGCTAGGTTAGTAAACATAATTATACAAGAAGAGAGTTCAATATGACACCCAAAATTTGAAGCTATGAGATGGATGGTGTCATGTAGGATCTGGGATATAATGTGAACATATTGCCTAAGAAATCCTAGGAGTTGGTCAGTAAACCAAGCTTGGTGTGGTAGACCATTCAACTTCGACTGGTGATTCAATACAAAATATTTCCTATAGGCCAAATGGAGTAGGTTGAAGTGAACATAGAAGGCGTGAAAACGAAGGAATCCTTTTAAGTGATATATATAATAGATGACTTTGATGCCTACCCTGACCTACTTGGAATTGATTGGGCCTTTGACAAGAATGTTGAGTTGAATATGAAGAAGAGATAGATGTCATTAGAGATAGACACCCTGTGTGTGATTGTGCCATTAGACCCAAGTGATGGTGACAAGTACAATGATCCAGTGAATGTGGATGCATAGATCTCTTCCATTGAAAATATATACCAAATCAAGGGGTGTAGGGAAGACTACATCAATCCCTCGACTGATGGGGAGATGAGTTGGAGATGTGTGAATTCATATGATACTGATTCAAAGGATGCCATGGAGAGGTGATAACTCTTGGCATGTTTACAAGAAGAGTGTGCTTTTCATTGATGGAAAGAACAACAACGAAGATGGAATATTGGCATCAATGATGGAAAACATGAAGGCAATGATGATAGCATCAGAATTTGTTGCCTACAAGCTCAAGAGGACAAGAACAAGACTGCTATGAGTGCAGTAGAAAGGCCCTTGTGGTCCAAAGGATTGAAACCCTTTGAGAATCTGAACAAACTCAAAATCGCAGAAGAGATAGCGGATTTACCATTACATTTTAGAGAAAGCTTAGAAGGGACAATGCTTTCTATATGTGTAGACAAGGTCCAAGAGACAAACTTGTAGGAGGAACAAAGGTAAAATCCTTTGAATACTTAGAAAATATTCTAATTTGGAGGAAGTCGGAAGCTTAGAAGGGAGAGCGATAGTGGCCGTTGGATCATAGATTCGGAAGACCAACAACCATCCCATCAAACCAAGGTGTGCAAGCCTTAGCGATCTGCACACACAGGAGAGGAAATATGAACCGTTGGATCATGAGAGATTGTGGACCATCGATATGACGTGAGTGAAGTTTGAGGATTTAGAATTCAAAAGATTTGCAAGGAGGCCAAGCGAAAATATCTGAGAGACGAATTCGCGAAGCGCAAATTCATGATTTGATCTGGACCGTTGGATCATGGAGTGTCGTGGAACATCAATCCAACATGAGCAGATATCGGGAAATCGGGAATCAGGAGTTGGTAAAATTGAAGTAGCTAACTCACATAAATCCAATATGCAAAGTCTCGTAGCACTCGGAAGCAGGGCTCCAAGCTCTAGCTGGAGGTCACATAGGTGGAGAATAGGGGAAGTATCTAGTGCTCGCTAGAATCCTAACTCGGAGTTCGGGAGTTGGAAGATTCGAGTGACTCTGAAAAGAACCTCTAACATCAAAAGTCGTGAAGTATCTAAGTGTGAAGAAGAGATCTAGACCGTCGATCGAGGTATGTCGTGGGTCATTGATTTGATGCAAGTGCAATTTTGGGAATCAAATAAAGGAGGTGCTCTAACCTCCGACATCAAGAGTCACGAAATATCGAAGTGAGAAGAAGAGATATGGACCGTCAATCGAGGAATGTCATGGGTCGTTGATATGGCATGACAAAGTTCATAGTTCGGGAGCTCAGACTTTGAAGAATGGAGGAGAGCTAACTCGCAAGATCACGAAAAGTCGTGTAGCACCCCTTTGGTTAGCATGTGGTGACAACATATGGACATATGAAGAGGAACTTGCACCAGGTGCTAGTTCTCGCAGTTGAAGTTCACAAGGAGCTTCTTCCAGAAGACCTCCTATAACTGTCAGAAAATATCAAGTGTAACAAAGAAGATGAAGGGTCGCACTGCCAGAGAAGCCAATTAATCTCACGATAATGCTACTGATGACGAACAGACTGAGGTATCTGCCAGAGAATTCAGAGAGCTTCAGGGTGATCGCCAGAGGAGATGAAGAGTCTCGAGATAACTGCCAGTGGAATGAAGACTCCTCATAGAGACAATTGACATATGGAAAAGTGTCAAATATGGTAACTTCCATATAGGATGAAGACTTTCATGCATAATCTGGTAGAGGACTCATCATGATAAATATATGCAGAACAGAGAAGAGAAGTGTGGGGTATTCAATTGTGATTCATGTGCGTAGAAGAGCATGCTGAGGTGGGCATGCAAAGATAGAGCAGAAGAACAGAAAGCACAAGATGATGTGAGGAGGAATACACTGATGTGGGTAGAGCAGAGTAGTATAGAAGAACAATGATGAAACTGGTAAGCCATTTGAAAAATATTGTATCACTGTAATAAATTTCTGTAACAAAATTTTATATCTCAGGGTGGTAGGGAGGTGCTAGGGAGGATTTTTTTCCTTGGAGTTTCAAGTGGGTTCTTGAACACAAGGAGTTGTATATTCCATCTAGTTGCAGCCGAAAAAACCAGGGTGGTAGGATGGTGCAAGGGAGAACCATTGTTCTTTGTTATATAGGTTGGTGCCTATGTGACTGGAAGTTGGTGCTTCCATCCAGTTCGTGCTGGAACACTTAGGGAGTTGGTGCTTTCTTCTAGTGGGTTTTAGAGAAACTAGAGAGTGGTTTCTCTCAGCAAGTTGCAGCTTGTAAAACAGAGGTGGTAGCCTCACAAATATTTGGTGCTCATAAGAATGATAATGTATAGAAAATAAACACTACTTATCATATGAAGAAGAAGAGGTTTTCTCCCTTTATGGGTTTCCTCAGGAATATCTGTTTTTGTATACTTCATGTGTGTGATTGATGTTGAATAATCTATTGCTTAGTTCCCTGAATTATTGTGATGATAATTGTGTGTTCTATAATGAGTTTAAAATTGGCATAATTGTTTAAGAACAATAACAACTAATTCACCCCCCACCCTCTCAGTTGTCCAACAAGTGGTATCAAAGTCTGTGTCTTTGATCAAAGGTTTATCCATAAGCTTAAACATGACTAGCCATGAAAGAACTTCAACCAATAAGGCCCCCTTGTTCAATGGAACAAACTTTGCCTTTAGGAAAGTTAGGTTGATAACCTACATAATGGATTTAGGTGAAGATGTTTGGGATGTGGTAGAGACTTGTTATGTAAAGCTAGTTGTACTAGCTTCTAAGGATGACAAGCTGGAATTCAACTTCAATGCTAAGGCTATGAATTCTATTCTGAGTGGGCTTGTAAAAGTCGAGTTTGTCAAAGTCATGCACTGTGATTCAGAATTTTTTTATGTAGGACAAGCTGATAAGTAGTTATGAAGGTGATGAAAAGGTGAAAGACGCAAAACTTCAGACTCACAGACTGGAATTTGAGAATTTAAATATGGACGAAGATGAAACTATCAGTAAGTACTTATTACGTATAGAATAACTTGTCAACATTATGAAAGGTATAGGAGAAATGATATATGAATATTTTCTAGTCCAGGAAATCATCGGCATAGAAGAAATCGACCTGCTCAAAGAAGACAACTATTTTCCAGGTACAAAGATTTTTTCTATGGATATTTTTTTTACTATTCTAACGTTGACCACAAAGATGTAAATTGTTCCTTAAGATTTAGGCATGATAAATCAAGACACCCAAGGAATAAATATCTTCCACAACAAAGAATGAGACATCCAAGTAAGAAACAACCACATACTACAAATCATGTGATGGTTGGGAGAAATACACAGATTAAGCATAACAATTGTTATGATCCTTTATTGAATGAAACAGAATGATACATCTGTCATAATTATGGACATAAAGTTGCAGACTGTCACCTAAAGAACTATAAGCCAGATTCAAATAACAGAGCTGAATACGTCAACATTTGGAAGAAGAAAGAAGATAACAAGTGTGGATTAGTGTTGTCAGCTCAAAGACAAAATGACACCTGGTATATTGGCAGTAGATGCTCCAGTCATATGACATGTGATAGAAGTAAGTTCCTATCACTCAATGAAAGTAAATAAGGAAATGTGACTTTTGGAAATGATGCTACAGGAAAGATCAAAGGTAAAGGTCTAGTAAGATTAAGTAATGGAATAGGCAAAGCTCAAGATGTATTATTTGTTGATGGATTAAAGCATAATCTTCTTAGTGTCAGTCAGGTGTGTGATAGAGGATTTGAAGTCACTTTCACTACCAAATATTGTAAAATAAAAGCAGTGAACACAGGAGAGTTGATTGCAAAAGGGGTTAGAACTGAAAACAATGTCTATGTTGTGAATGAATATAAGAAGGAGTGTCATTTAAGAAAATTTGATGAAAGTTGGTTATGGCACAGAAGGCTTGGACACCTGAATTTTGATCATATTGTCAAGCTGAATAATGAAGGTGCTATGAAAGATCTTCCAAGAATATCTAAGCCTCATAACTCTGTATGCAAATACGGTCAAATGAGGAAATTGACTCGTGCTCAATTCAAATCGAAGAGTTTCACATCTTCAGAGAAACCACTTCAAATTATTCATATGGATCTGTGTGGACCATCATGAAAGGAAGGAATTGGAGGAGAAAGTTACTTTATGCTGTTCATTGATGACTTCTACAGAATTATGTGGGTTTCCTTTCTGAGAGAAAAATTTGACGCATTTGAGAAGTTCAAAATGTTTAAGGTGTTAGCTGAGAATCAGACATGAAGGAATCTAAAGGAAATTCGCTCAGACGGTGGAGGATAATTTCTGTCAAGAAATTTCAAAGAATCTTGTGACAGACATGGAATTAAAAGAGAATATATTATTCCAGGTACTCCTCAACAAAATGGATTTGTAGAACACCAAAATAGATTAGTTGAGAAGATGGAAATCTATGATGAGTGAAAGGGAGATTTCACAAACCTTCTAGGTGGAGGTTATTCACACAACTGTTCATATTATAAACAAAGCGCATGTAACGTCGAACAGTGATAAAACTCCATATGAGTTGTGGTTTGGTCAACCTGCATCAATCAAGCACTTCAAGGTATCTAGAAGTAAATTCTACATCAAAATTAATGACGATCATATGGGAAAATTTGATGGTATAGATGATGAAGGTATCTTCTTAGGATATCCAACGAACAGTAAAGGATACAAATGCTTTAACAAAAGAATGCATAAGTTAGTAGACTATATTGATGCTCGAATTGATGAAGAAACTCCTATAAAAGATCAATAGAGAATAAGAACCAAATCAAATGAAGAAGATGATGAGAATAATGAAAATGAAGAACAACAAATATCAGAGTCACGAGAAGATGATGAATTAGGTGAAGAAGGGACACCCAAACAAGAAGAGTCAAGACAACAATCAACATCAAATCCTTTCTCGAGAATTACTCAAAAGAATCATCTTGCAAGTCAGATAATTGATGAGAAAGAAAAAGGTGTACAAACCATGAGAAGGATAATCAAAGACACTGAGAAATCACATATAGACTTCATATCCATGGTGGAACCCAAGAAATTTAATGAAGCCAATAAATAT
Source organism: Picea engelmannii (assembly GCA_009831015.1). NCBI lineage: Eukaryota > Viridiplantae > Streptophyta > Pinopsida > Pinales > Pinaceae > Picea > Picea engelmannii. The sequence continues at coordinate 343,937 of ML787352.1, read as the reverse complement.
GTAAATTGGTTAAAATCAATGAATGAGGAACTGGATCAGATTGAAAAGAATGATACTTGGGAACTTGTTCCTAGGCCAACAAATAAAAATGTAATAGGATCCAAATGGGTCTACAAAAATAAGATGAATGAGCAAGGAAATATTGTCAGAAATAAGGCTACATTGGTCTGCAAGCGGTATGTTCAAATAGAAGGACTGGATTTTGATGAAACATTTGCACCCATATCAAGATTAGAAGTTATTAGAAGGTTTCTTGCCTATGTTTTTCATAATAAGTTTAAAGTCTATCAAATGGATGTGAAGTCGTCTTTTCTAAATGAAGATATAAAAGAATAAGTCTATATGGAACAACCAAAGGGATTCCAACTGTCAGATAATCCTGACCTTGTCTGCAAGATGAAGAAAGCCTTATATGGATTGAAACAAGCTCCTCGTGCCCAGTATTACAGATTGGATAAGTATATTCAAGACCAAGGGTTCAAGAGACGAACAATTGACTGCAATCTATATATCAAAATAGAGGATAATGATTTGCTCATTGTGTTGGTCTATGTAGAGGACATCATCTTCAGAAGTAATAATGCTTCATTGGTACAATGGTTTTCTTCTGCCATGCAGTCTAAATTTGAAATGTCTATGATAGTGGAACTGTCATTTTTTCTTGGTTTGCAAATTACTCATAGGTTTGAAGGAACATTTTTTTCTTAGGAGAAATATCTAAGAGAAATGTTGAAAATGATTCAAATGGAAGATTCTACACCTATGAACACACCTATGGTCATTGGATGAAAATTAAGAAAGGATGAAGACTCACTTAATGTTGATCAGAGTTCATATAGGTCTATGATAGGCAAGGTATTGTACATCACAACATCTTGTCCATACATAATGTATGTTGTTGGAATGGTAGGAAGGTATGAATCTGCACCTAAACAGAGTCATTTGCTAGTTGTAAAAAGAATATTCAGATACTTGAAAGGAACAATGAAGTATGGCCTATGGCATCCTAGGAATCAAAATTTTCAATTATCAGTCTATTTAGGTGTTGATTAGGCTAACTGCATGGATGAAAGGAGAATAATGATTGGAGGTGCATTCTTCTTAGGATATTCTCTTGTAGCATGGTTGAGCAAGAAGCAAGTTTCCATTTCCTTTTCAAATACAAAAACTGAATACATTGCAGCTGCCACTTGTTGTACCCAAGTATTGTGGATGATTCAGATACTTGAAAACTTGGAGGTCAAATATACTGCACTGATTCCAATTCAATGTGATAATACTAGTGCAATTAGTGTGTCAAAGAATCTTTTATTTCACTCCAAGACCAAGCATATACCCATCAAGTATCACTTCTTGAGGGAACAATTAATCAACAATGCTGTTTCTTTGCATTATATTCCATCGAAAGATAAGATTGTCGATATCTTCACTAAACCACTTCCAAAAGCCCAATTTGAGTATCTACGCCAGAAGTTGTGCGTGACCCTGTTATCAAGTTAAAATAGTCTATCTGATCAGGGGGAGAGTGCTCATAGTATATATAATCAGGGGGAGAGTACTTCAGGGGGAGAACATAGTCACTCTCAGTTCTCTTTGACATTGATGTTAAAGGGGGAGAAAAAAAAAGGGTATGGTCTTCTACAGTTGGAGGTCTAGGAAGAATAGTGCAGCCTTTCAGGGTTTCCATCAATGCCAAAGGGGGATATTGTTGGCATGTTTATAGGAAGAGTGTGCTTGTCATTGATGCAAGAACAACAACGACGATGGCATATTGGAAACAATGATGGAAAATAGGAAAGCATCGATGATATCATCGAGAATTGTTTCCTACAAGCTTAAGAGGATGAGCACAAGACTGTCAGGAGTGCAGTAGAAAGGCCCTTGAGGTTCAAAGGATCGAAACCTTTTGAGAATCTAAACGAATTCAAAAGCTCAGAAGATATAGTGGAATTATCATTACATTGGCGAGAAATCTCATAAGGGACAACACTTTCGAGAAGTGCAGACGAGGTCCAAGAGACAGACTTGTAGGAGGAACAAAGGTCAAAGCCTTTGAATACTTATAAAATATTCGAATTCAGAGGAAGTCAGAAGCTCGGGAGGGAGAGTGACAGTGGTCGTTGGATCATTGATTCAGAAGACCAACAATTATTTGATCAAACTAATGTGTGCGAGCCTTAGTGCTCTAC
>ML787352.1:327268-339411 GCA_009831015.1 Picea engelmannii | reverse complement strand
TTGCAAGTCAGTGTGATCTCCATCCATTTTAAATCTTGATAACCGTTGAATTCTGTAGAGTCGAAAAATAAGACTGCAGAGACGAATTCGGAAATAAAAGATAACGTGAATTTGGTAGCCTTGCAATATCCCAAAGCTTCGTTTTTCTTCATTTTTTTATGGGCACGGTGACAGCTAGGCAGGATCATTGAATCTACAAAGGAAATTTGACTGATCATGATCCTGTAACAGTGGATTGTTTTAATTTTTATGAGTGTTTTTAAACGGTTTAAATTTATCTCGTACGTCTATTGATCAAATTATTCCGAGATTGTGGGAGAGCATATGTGGTGACATTTATTTATTAAAACAATAAAAATCTAAGTAGATTTTTAATTGAAAAATAAAAAATTTATTACGCTGAAAGGCGTACACCTATTGACAATGGGTAGATTTAATAGGGGTTTAATGCTTAATAAGTTTTGGCTGGAATATTCTTAGTAGTCACACAAAATAAATGGCTGTGATTTCAATCATTAACTTCCTAGCTATTATAAAGACATCTGTTTATGTGTTTACTTTTTTACATTTACCTAATCATATTTAAAAATTACTTTGATAGCTAACTGATTGCCACGTAAGTGATTAACAGAAATTAAAATATAAATGAAGCACAACCGTTTATTTGTTAATCAATAATAAAATTTAATATATTTTTTAAGGATTTTTTTCATCTTATCAACCTTTCGGGGTTGATCAGCCACAATTATGTGGCTGTGCTAGTACTAAATTCAAAGAATGAATTTACTTTGAGTGGTAATGGAATAACAAAATCATAATTATTTTTACTATATTAAATAAATTGAATTTAATGATTATAGAATAAATAAATTCTAATTATTTTCATAATAATAATTAACAAATAATTAAATTTTCATTTAAATTTTATAAAAATAAAAATTAAAAATCAATTTTGTTATCTAGGGATTAACATGTGGTCTAAGAAAGGGTAGAGGGACTATAGCTATAAATAATTCGTTGACTTTATATTAGTTTGTGGTTTGACTATTCCCAATGAATTATAGTTGCCATATCCAAAAAAAAATCATGTAGGATGTTTTTCTTAATTTGTACTATTAGTATTGAAATGTTTAAATATCCAAAGTTTGTACTAATAGATTTGAGGTTTTATTGCACATGGATAGTTTCCATATCCAAAGTTTTATCATGTACGATGTTTTTCTTAATTTGTACTATTAGTATTAAAAATTTTAGATATCCAAAGTTTGTACTAATAGATTTGACGTCTTATTGCACATAAATAGTTAGTTTTCATATTACTTTGTCATCTCAGTCAATTTTGTTTTTTAGCATAGTTGAACTATTGTTGTTATTATTATTATTATTATTATTATTATTATTATTTTACTATTACTATGTTTGATTTTTCTTTATTGTTGTGTACTTCGAGAGTCTTTGTCTTTGTTGCATAAATAAACAGGCCTGCCACACTACATTCTTTCTTAAATGTTTGCACAGGGCGACGCCCTTCAACGGTTCTGACAGTCTTAAGTGTTTACCTAACATGTCTCACAGCCTTAAATGTTTCTTGTATAGATGTGTTACAATACAATTTCGTTCCATTTTTTTGATAGTGTTGTTTGTAGTGAAATTTTCCAATATTGTTCTTCACTGGCATCACTAGTTCAGTGGTTGATGCTTGTTCATTGGTTCGTTCTATGATGCTTGTTGTTGTTTGGTTCAACTTTGCAAAGTCGAGGTCTTGCAGCTGTAGTTGGACCTCTTCGTGGTTCTTCACTCGTTTGTTGTTCTTCAACTTTGCAAATTGTTGGACCTATTTTTGCGGTTTGCAAGTTTTGGGGCTGCGCTCTTGTCATCCCTCATTGACGGGTAAGTTTTCATGCCATCGTTTCGTTGCTATTCATTTTTTTCTGCTGCTTGTTTTGCACCTTGCAAGAAATAATTTTCAATGGTAGGAGTCCCTGCCTCAAAATTTTGTTGCAGAACATCTTTTTGTGTGGTCTTATATTTTCTATTCCTAGAAACCATGCATTTTCATATGCCAACTTCCATGTCCTGTATATTGTGCCATAGCTATTTCCAAAATTGCATTGCAAAGGGGTTTAAAAAATGAATTCAAAGATGTCATAAGAGGGAACTATCTGTCGGGGTGTAGTGACAGGGAAAGCTTTTATTCTCTGGCTCAAAAACTTTGTCCACTTGTTGCCTTTGTCCCGTCCTTTCTATTTTCCACCTGTTGTCTTTGTCCTGTCCTTTCTATTTTGCAGAAAATATTCTGCCACTGAGAATCTTGTAGGATGCACGCCATGAACAGGTTCAAATCAGTCTTTGTGCTCAACAAATTTATAGTGTTATTTATTTGCGTTGTTTCTTCTATTTAGTTCATTGTTCACTGTACGTTTGTTTTCTTGTCATCTGCTATGGAGACTAGGAGGGATTGAATTTGACAAGAATAAGGTTGAAGGATACATACCGAGATTGGTATGCAGTTTTGCGCTTGTAGTTTTCTATTTGTCTTTTTTTTTCGTTTTATTTTTCTTCCCCTTTTCTCTGTTTTCATATAAACTGAAAATAGCTAAGAAACAGTTTGAAAATCATAGTTTAAGAGATGAAACAAGTAATAGACATTGAGTTTTATGAAATATATACAGAATCCATTATACATGACAAAATCGACGAAGTGTTGCATAGCAATGGGATTTTTAGATTGGAAGAATTCTTGTATATTGTACGAGATTTCCTTTTAGATGCATTTCTGGTTCTACTACATTTCCGTTATTCCTCGATTGACCTATGGAATGGATTGATATATTATTTCTTGGGTTGTTTAAAAAATGGCGACGTTGAGGCATTGGAGTCATATGAATACGAATTGGCATCTGATTTTGTTTGGCAGTTGCATGGAATACCTGATGCCACTATGTATTTTTCAAAGGTGCAGTTGTTTTCATCTCCAATTATACATGCACATGAGAGGGGACTTTGGGGAGATACATTTTCTATACAGTGGCTCTCTAAGTGGCTCAATATATCAATTGGAATATGGTCATTGACAAGAAAAACAAGATATCTACTATTTAACAAAACTGCATCTAGCAATCCATATTTCATCTTGTTCCATGATGCCAATCCTGTCAGTGGTCATTATGAAACACTACTATATATAAAATTGTCCATATGAAATCTTGGAGGACCTCATATTTACTTGTCCCTCATTTGCAAATACCTTGAATCGCAGTGGAAATGGATTATTCATCACATAAAATTCAATGGTTTGCAGATAGAAACAATTGTTGTATCTAGTTGTGGGTATAGTTTGTTCAATGCAATTTGTTGTTTGGTAGAAATAGAGTTCGATGTGCAGTCGCTACAGATTTACACTATACATTCCTTTTGCAATGCAATTATAGGCGACAACCAACAAGATTTTAACTGCTTGCATTAGCACCTTTCACCATATCTCCTAAAAAATATGTCGACAATTGGAAGTTGGAAAGAATACCTTGTAAACGTGGCACTACCATATGAAAAAGGAAATGTGGAGGGTGGAAGATTCTATTTTCAATGGCTATCCATCATATTTAGAGTAAATATCTAGGTCTGGTCGGCCCTGTCAGATGGCACTGTCCATTCCTAGTCTATTGATTCAAATTATGATCAAACAATTGACATCATCTCATTGAAAACAGATATGACACATATCCATTATCAACCTTTGTTGGGACATATCACTAGTTTAGGGTCCACTGTCCATTCCTTCCAAACCACATTGAATATGCATATGCGTGGCATGATTTTTAATGAGAATGAAACTCCTCCCGGTTGTGATAAGGCCATACAGGGTTAAACAAAAAATGTAGACTAAGTTATCACAACTTGAAAAAGGTCATGCGTGAAATTCGTCCCAATTGTGATGAGGTCATACACGTCTTAAAAAGAAAACGTAGGATAGGTTATCACAACTTGAAAAAGGTCATACGTGAGAGAAAAAAAACATTGGTAATATAGGAATACTATCAGTTCAGGGTCCAGTGTCAATTCTAGCAATGAAACTCCTCCCAGTTGCGATAAGGCCATATGGGGCTTAAACAAAAAATGTAGACTAAGTTATCACAACTTGAAAAAGGTCATGCATGAAATTCATCCCAGTTGTGATGAGGCCATACAGGGCTTAAACAAAAAATGTAGGCTAAGTTATCACAACTTGAAAAAGGTCATACATGAAAGAAAAAAAAAACATTGGTAATATAGGAAATATTGTCGGTTCATGGTCGAGTGTCAATGTCAAGCAAGCCACATCGAATCTGCATAAGCGTCGCATGTTATTTAATTAGAATGAAATTCATCCCAGTTGTCATCAGGTCATCCTTGCCTTGAAAAAGAAACATAGACTAAGTTATCACAACTTGAAAAAGGTTATGCACGAGAGAAAAAAATACGTTACTATGCTTCCTTCTAGAGAGAAATTGACTTATCACAATCTAAAAAAAAAAAATTGTTCACAACACAACAGAAACATGTACAGTCACATATCCTACAATGGTCATGCAACTGTCTGAGAGGAAAAAATCACATTTCATGGGCTAGAAGAAACACCATGCACTACTACCAATGAAAACCAACAAACACTTTCTACCCATACTTCCCTACGAAAGAAAGATGCAAGATAGACCTATATGAAACAAATCAAAGACACTCCTTCCATTGCATGTGCAATTTGTGATCAATTGAATTTCGCAAAAAACAATAATTCTTTCACGCCTGATTTGGAAGCAGAATACCTCCGCTTGACAGTACATGATAAAATAGTTTCCAGTGGAAAAATTTGTCTTCCATGCAAACAGTCGTTTGAAAATAGAAAACTGCCACAATTTGCAACTCCTGGCCAAATAATATTTAATACACCACTACCAAATGTGAGTGCACTTACGAAACTTGAAGAGAGACTTTTGTCTTTGCGAATTGCATTTTCACAAATTAGACCTTGGGGCTATAAACGACCCCAGATGGGCTTAACAGGATCAATTATTGATGTGCATGTTCAACTAAAAGTTGTGAAAAAAGCCTTGCCACAATTCATTAGCGATACAATGACAATTGTTGTGGCTCTCAAAAGATGCTTGCAATAGAAACATGCATATTAGACAGACAAAGTGTGTGTGCATGTTGTTATGAAAACATTAAAAGAATTATGTTCCAGGGCCCTGTACAAAGCACAAAACATTTGTATAAATGAGAACTGGAAGAATGTTCTTGGAAAAGAGGATGACAACTCTGCACAGGCTCTCGAAACTGCTAGTGAATTTGATTCAAGTGATGAATTGGAGAATGAAACACCTGCTGAGACATTGGTGCATGGATTTACTGATTCACAGTTCATTCCTGAGTTACAAGACAAGATTGTTGAAATTGCACCTACTGAGGGGAAACATCCACTTGGAATATTCAAGGACAAATTCGCTGAGGAAATGAACTTCCCAACACTCTTATATGGAGATCCACGTCCCAATGACATTACATAATGATTCGGTTACCATAAAATAGTTCGAAGGGAGCTGCTACATTCAAGCGGTGACTTCTCCTATCACATAACGAATTTGTTTTTCAAAACAATGTGCATAATAATACAGCAAGTGTTGTTTTGCATGTGGGTCCAAATAAGAAAAGACCAGTTACAAGGAAGATAGTTGTTGGACAAGGATTTTAAGTACAAAGTAAACACATAAAATATCTTGAAATATGATATTGGATACATAGATTTCAAAAACATTTGCGTCTCTCATGACTTTTTGCAACAACAAAAAGAAAACAATTTTTGCAATGATCCGACAATTGGGCCCTCCAACATTTTTCATCACATTTACAAGTGTAGATCATTGCTGGGATCCATTGGTGGTTGCGGTATTTGACTTTCATAGGAAGAGGAAATGTAAAATAAAAACCGATACACTGGAATATAATGACATTGACTACCTCATAAGAAAAGACCCAGTGACATGTACTCGCTACTATATACATAGAATAAATGCTTTGAGACAATTGATATGCCATGATGAAACATTTTTCAGAAAAGTATCAGACTATTGTTTTGTGACTGAATTCTAGAATAGGGGGAATGAACATGACCACGCACTATTGTGGATAGAGGGTGAACCCGTGTATGGAGATGACAACAATTCACAGATCGAGCAGTTTGTGGACAAATACATAACATGCAAAACAGATCATTTGGATCCAAAACTTTCCAAAGTTCATAGACATGATACAAAAAGTTGTAGAATTCAAAAAAACTCGCATTACAGATACAAATTCCCCGTGTCGCCAATGAGAGCAACAAAAATCATAGAGCCACTTAGTTTAGAGGACAATGTTGTCGTTGAGAAATATAAATCTGTGTTCGCATTTCTAGAACAACGAGACTTTGACAAGTTGATGAGCTTTGATAACTTCTTGACAGATCTAAATCTATCAGAAGATGAGTACATCCAAGCCATACAAGGTATGCTTAAACAACCAACAATTTTCCTTAAACAAAAAAATTTCCATATCTGGAACAACAATTTCTCCAAGGACATGCCAGTTATGTGGAATGAAAATACAAATGCGCAGTACGTCCTCAATGCATATGCTGCGACATCGTAGTATACCTTATATATGAAAAAGGTTGACAAATCTATGACAAGTGCATTCATAAGAATACATAACTAACATGAAAGAAGTCATATTGATGCCATACAAATGATACGTATGCTTGGAAATACATTACTTAATTTTCAACAAATGGTGTGCCCATATCAAAAAGAAAAAAACCCTCTATGATACGGTTTGTCAAATACAATAAACATTCTGACTATGAAAACTATTGTAGATAAAAACTATTTTTATACGTTTTGTTCTATGAAAATGAAGACACATTAAAGCATAACTTCTCTACATGGGAAGCTGCATATGTTGCCTCTGAGACTATAGTGAAAATAAATGAAGCTAGATTTACTTACAATGTTAATCCAACATGGGGTGATCTAGAAATTGCAGTTAATGAACTAGAAAACCCTCACAATCTTGATGAGACATTCACAAACCGAAAAACAACCAAAACTCCATGCGAGTGTTATGTCTTGCAAGAAAATTTGTCTCGTCCTTGAGCATGTGGCATTGAAAAACGTATCAACCTTGGTTTTCAAGTCACAAAACATCATTTCCTTATTGAAAACAATGAATACCACATAATCAGACGTCTGTTGAATCGAGAACAACAAACAATTCTAAATGACATTACACTTAAAAAATGCTTGAGCATGCACACTCTTGTGCACTTATTCCTTACAGGCGGAGCAGGAACATGCAAGACATTCACATTGAAAGCACTGTTCCAAATTCTTATATGAATCTATGATTCAAACAATTCCTCTAATCCTAGAAAACCAAAGGTCATAATAGTTGCATACATGGGAAAAACTACATACAATGTTGGTGGAACAACAATCCACACTATATTTTTTATGCCTTTTAACAAGTCACAGTTTCTTCCACTTAGCAAGGAAATGTTAGATAAAGTGTATATGATTTATAACAAACTGCAACTTGTCTTTATAAATGAGGCATCTTTGATTGGAAGTCGCTTCTTGTATTCCATTGACAACCGACTAAGAAGCATAAAACATGTGCACACGAAATACTTTGGAAACATTGACATGATATTTTGTGGGGATATTTACCAGGCATAGTCGATCCAAGATTCTTTGATATTTTAACAACCTCTTGTTAACATGAAAATAGTGATGCATGACTTCTGGAGGGACAATATTAAATTCTCTGAATTGCATACTACAATGCGCCAGACATATGAAACATTTATTGCAATTCTGAATAGAATGCAGACAAACATCCAACCACATGATGACTTAACATATATCAATTCGAGGTTCTTGCGACATGCACCAACAAAACCAACCTTCCCTTACATGTTCTACACAAATAAGGATGTTGCAATGCATAATAGGTACATACTATTGCTCATGCCTGGCGATGATATCATCATCAATTGAATTGACCTGGAAGAAGACAACCATGGAAATGTGCGACGTCATGAACATACAACCACTTTATCTTTGCAACTTGTCCTGAAATTAGAAACGTTGGTTGAAATATATGCTTGCAACTATGATTCATAGGATTTCTTGGTCAATGGTGTAGATGGAATACTCAAAGGATATACCAAAACATAAAAACTTTATGTCCTCTGGATTAAGTTCCATGAACCACATATAGGAAAGAAACAAGGAAGCAAGTTGGATTATCCATATAATTAAAACACTGCAAGAGATTGGACACCTCTCTTGTGAATATCAAAGCCAGTATCAACATCAACAAAGACAAGTCGACTAAAGATTCAAAAACAATTTCCAATTAAACTTGCATGTGCACTTACAGTCCATAGATCGCAAGGACTAACACTTGATAGTGTTTCATTTCATCCTCCTAGAATTCAAATACATGGACTTTTATACACAACACTGTCCCATGTCAGAAGCATAGACTCCTTGTATTTACTAAGTTCTCTTACAAAAGATAATTTTAAAGTGAAACAAAAAGTTGATATTGAATTGCAATGCCTAAGGACTACCGCAAAATGGAATCTGCAATATGATTACCAATTCATACAAACAAACTCATATGTATCAATTCTCTCTCTTAACACACACAACTTGCATACACACATGGATGATATACTCAATGACTATGATACAATGCAATCTAATATTCTGTGCTTGCAGGAAACATACATGGCATTATGCATGCAAAACAAACAATTTCTAAATCACAGTTGCATATCAAGTTACATTACACATGGGGTGATGATATTGGTGAAAAAACATGTAACAATTTTGGAGCATATACATTTCGAATAAAATAATGTTGAGATGGTGCTTGCAATTTTTTTTTTCCATGGAACATAAATTGCAATACTGAATCTGTATGTTGCTCCCCACGCAACATTCTCCAACATACTAAATGTTCTTTCCAATGCATAAGACCATTTACATCTGAACGAAACCATTGTGATTATAGGAGACTTCAATATTGGCATGCTACAAAATAATACCAAAATAAAAGAATTGGAAAACTACATGTGCAAATATAGTCCCTGCATACTTTTGAACATCACAATCCATGTACAAAACACGTGTATTGACAATGTATGGTCAAATGTTCCTATTTCTCAATACAACATCTTTATCTCAGACATATATTGATCTGATCACGATACAATTGGTATTGCACTTGAATTATGAGATATACATCAAACATATTGCAAAGTCATATTTCTATGTTTCAAACCATATCTGTCTAGCTTCCTACAAAAAACCAAATTGTCCAACTTATTAGTTTTCCTTGGTTTGTAAACACACTGGCCTAGTCACCATACAGTTGGTATTGCACTTGAATTATGAAATATACATCAAGCATATTGCAGAATCATATTTCTATGCTTCACAGCATATTTGTCTATCTTGTTGTAGAAAATTGAGATATCCAACTTCTTAGTTTTCCCCAGTTTGTAATTGATTTTGGTCCCAACAAATTTTTACAATACACACACACACACACACACACTCAAACTTGGATGAAAAAAAAAGAAGAGGTACATTCTTCTAACACTATATGTTACTCTATTCCTTTTATTATATTTTATTTAGTATATGTACATAGTACTTGCATTTTTATTTACATGTCAACTTATGTTCATGTCCATTTTGTTTTGTTCTTTTTTTCATAGAAACAAACAAGAAAACTAGACATCGCAAAGAACTCCTAACCAAAAATGTAGAAGAATCCATGAAAATGTGCATATTTCTACCTGTGTTCCATATTCAATAATTTTTCATTTACTCTGTCTATATTTGTTGCACTGGTTTGCAACTCTATTTTTTTTTTCTCCTTGGATACTCCATATGTTCCTGTACATTAACTTGTTTTCATGCCAATTCTATTTTTTGTGGTGCTATCTAGAATTAAATAAATTTTTACTCCATCTTTTTTTTCATGTGTTCCTACGTAGCAACTTGTTTTCATGTCCATTGTATTCTATGTATTGCTACATTGAAACAAGAACACAATAATTGGGCACATGGTTGGAGCCTTGTGTACTAGGTCTGAAAAAGATGAGGTGCAATGTGGTATGGTTACAAAAGGCTCTGATTTGTATACGTTGTGTAAGTTCTCCAATATAATTTTAAGAAATTAGCTATTTCATTTGTTTGACAAGTGGAGACAAAAAAATATTTTCAAAAATTATTCACTAATGTAATTTATTCTATTTGTACAAAGTGGTTGGTCGGACTCATGATAAATTATAGCATTGTATAAATTACTATAAATATTGGTAAAATGTTATAATATTATATAAATTACTAAATCTCATGTTGCGGTCGGTCGGACTCGTCATACATAGGCATGACTATAAATGTGAACTCGTGAGTCCGCCAACCCGTGCACCATGTCACATCCATTTTATACTATATTTCTATTTTATTTACTCTATATAAATATTCCTTGTTTTTTTCTTTATATGTCAACTTATGTTCATGTCCATATTGTTTTTGTACTTTTTTTCACAGAGAAAAATAGGAAAACTGGACACAGCAAAAAACTCTCAACTAGAAATGTAGAATAATCCATGTGAAGGTGCGTATTTCTACTCGTGTTCCATATCCAATAGTTTTTCGTTTACTCTTTCTATATTTGTTGAATTGGTTTTCAACTCTATTTTTTTTTCCTCCTTGGAGACTCCATATCTTCCTGTACATTAACTTGTCTTCGTGTCAATTATATTTTCTATGCTTCTATGTTGAAATAAATAAATTTGTACTTCATCTTTTATTTTCATGTGTTCTTATGTAAAAAAAAAAAATCATGTCGATTGTATTCTTTGTACTATGAGGCTTACAGTTCTTACCTCCCTTTATTTTTCCTCTTCTATACTTATCCATTCTCCCTTTTTTTCTTCCCCTCTATTATTCATTTCTAATTCTATACTTGGTCCCATGTCTATGCTCATGGGTTCCTAGGATGGCAGAGTGACAGATTCCATGTCCATCTATATCGTTACATCATGAGTCCGACCAACCGTCATTCATTTTCATAGTTGACGAATTTTATGGCCGCGAGTTCCTGTGTAGGCACCATCGAACTCTCATGCCCTGTGTGCGTGGTATACATCTTGCGCCTGAAACTTCGGTGATCTACAATTCGACCCCAAACTCGAAGCTTGCGACTTGTTTTTCCCAGCATCTATGATATGTTGCCCAGTTATTTTCCACATTTATCCAATTATATAGCTCGATGACTCAGATTTCCCGATGACTCCTCCTATGCACGCTAGGGCTTAAACCTCGTGCAACTTGTCTAAATCTAATGGCTAACGGGATTTCTAGGTGAGATCCGACGGCTCACATCCATTCTTCCACGTAAAATCTCGTTCCTAGGTCTTGCAATTATCTGCTTGCATTTTATTTAGTGTAGTTCATGTAGTTATTAAATTTTCCACTCTTCAAGCCTTCAATAGAAGTTTTCCCTCGACATTTTCGTCGATTTCAGGTGTCTATTCTACTCTAAACTTCGTTGACAAGTAATCCTCAAAGTAAAACTAAGTTATCATCTATGTTTCTTGTGCTAAATAGCTTTATTCATGTCGTTTTAAGGATAGTCATTTTGTGGAAGGTGATCCCTCCCATTATCCGGTTTGCTGCCACTATTTTAAAGGGATTCCTTCGAATGTTCAGACTACAATTGTAGTGACCATATATGATCTAGTTACAGGGTTCTACCTAAAACTGTTGCTTGTGATATATGAGCTTATTTTCCTGGGTTTCACATAGGAGTATTATCCTAAGTGCGTTTCCGTTACTGTTTCGGTCATAACAAATCAAACTGAACATGTTTTTCTTATAGTTGAAACATGGTTGGAGTTAACATTCCGGGTTTCGGCCCTTAGGCTCCAGATTTCGAACTAAGACGCTCTGATACCATATGTAATGCCCATATATTTCTAAACATCATTAAGTCTCATAAACATTTTATGAAATAAACTGAAACAATAACTTTCAAGCATAATATTG
>ML787352.1:297150-317483 GCA_009831015.1 Picea engelmannii | reverse complement strand
ATATATGATCTAGTTACAGGGTTCTACCTAAAACTGTTGCTTGCGATATATGAGCTTATTTGCCTGGGTTTCACGTAGGAGTATTATCCTAAGTGCATTTCCGTTACTGTTTCGGTCATAACAAATCAAACTGAACATGTTTTTCTTATAGTTGAAACGTGGTTGGAGTTAACATTCCGGGTTTCGGCCCTTAGGCTCCAAATTTCGAACTAAGACGCTCTGATACCATGTGTAATGCCCATATATTTCTAAACATCATTAAGTCTCATAAACATTTTATGAAATAAACTGAAACAATAACTTTCAAGCATAATATTGATTTTTATAACAGAAACTTCAGTAGCTTAGATTTATCATTAAATACTGAATTCATGGTAGAAAGAAATAAATACATAACTTGACAAAGTACCTGGTTCTGATGCTAACTTATGTTGCCTACGGCCTTGGTCCCTGCTACTCAGTCCAGTCCTGCCACAGACGCAAAAAAGAACTGCCCAAAACTAATGTCCTCCCTGCCAACTAGGAAAACTACCTAGCTCCAGGATATCTACGGATATCCTGGCCCTCCATGACCAAAACCTCCAGCAACCCAGTGCCTCCCCTGATCAAAGCCACAGTCCAGAACACTCTGTTCCTTGCTCACAGCAAGCCAACAGTCCACAAAATATACCACAGGCTCACAGCCAATACAATAGTGCACAAAAAAATACCACATAGAAACTCTGCTCCCGGCAAAATGCAATAGTTCTCGGCCAATACAACCGGCTCAGCAATACAGTCCGCAGCATCCATCCCCGCCGAATGGTCCACACATCCCCCTCTTCCCCCGTCCTTCGTCATGAGTTAATGTTTTATCTCCTCGGGATCCATGGCTATCCCTTTCTACATACGCCACCATTTTTATATCATTTTTCATTGATCTATTAATTTTATTTCACGGGTCATTAAATGTGATCTATAATTTGAACTATTACTCAGTTAACCATAATTAATTTCTTTAATTAATTTTTCTTTATAATCTTTAAGCATGTATCCCATTAGGGTCGTTACACTTCGGTGATCTACAATTCGACCCCAAACTCGAATCTTGCGACTTATTTTTCCCAGCATCTATTGTATGTTGCCCAGTTATTTTCCACATTTATCCAATTATATGGCCGTGGGTTCCCCCGCAATGCATTATCGAACTCCCATTCCCCGTGTTCAGATATACATCTTGCATCCAAAACTTTGGCTATCTACAATTCGACCTCAGACACCTCGAACTTACAAGCCTCACTCTTTATCGAACTCACAAATTGTATATCCATCTATATCTTAACATCACAAGTCCAATAGAGCGCTTTCATTTCCTTAGTCAATTTAATGGTCGTGCGTTCCCGAGTATGCGTTATTGAACTCTCATTCCTCGTGTTCTGAGTATACATCTTACATCCAAAACTTGGGTGATCTACAATTCTACCACGGACTCCTAGGTTCAAAAAAGTACCAAGGCATATTTAATTCTCCTCCATGCCCGACACGTTCCCCCCTTCCCAATACACATTAATTATGATTTTACTGGTGACAACTCACCACAAATATTCAAAAATATTGGCATTAATAAGAGGAAATCTCGAGATAATATCCCATTAAAATTCATTTATGGGAGAATATTATGGAATCTGATTAGTTTGTTTCTATCAATATTGAATTCGCAAAAAAATTATGGTTGTTTTGTTTTTTTTAATGCGTCATCATAGCAATAATTCAATATTGTGTTGGTCCACTGTCATCTACAAAGGTGTTCACATGATGTCGCTCTTTAGTATTGTGCATATCATTTTTGAACCTTACAGGTTCATATATTTGAGACTCTGCTTGCATATGAAAATGTTGCTCCACCATTCCAATTTGAACATAGTTTGCATTTGGGCCATAGAGAACAATAGTAAAATAAAATAATATGAAAATTGTTTAAGTAAATAAAAACAAAATATCTTCTGACTTGAACCTGATTTTGTCAAGATCTAAGTATATTACATACCTGTCAATGTTTTCCCCACTTTTCAATAGTTTCTCGATTTCCCTGCCATATTCACATGCTTTCCCAATGCAAATTGATGACGCTTTTATTAGCTTTGAAAATATTGGCATTAAAAGGAGAAAAGTTCGAGGACATATGCCATTAAAATGCATTGAACGAATATTTACCGGAGATTATATTATGATGTTGCAACATCCATTTTAAATACAATGATGAGAAAAGGAAGGTTTTCATCACCTTATGGTTGCAGCTTGATAACATGTATGTGGAAATTCTCTGTATATTTTTGGGCACGAGGACTAGTGTTTTCTGTGGTTCATAGCTTATGACTACTACTCATCCACTTCTGCCCATATGAAAGTTATATCGACATCTGAAATTGCAATGATAGATTGTATCCCCGATTTTGTTTTACTTTAAGGACTTGGTCACGTGCTGCACCGAGAACTATATTTTGAACCAACAGATTTTCCAGATGGGCGACTATTTCCAAATCTCCCTATCACCTAAAGTATTTGGAAATATGTTAACAATTCCCGACCCAACGCCTACTTTCAAGGGAGATAATTGCAAATAGTTCTTAAAGAAGCATGGTAATGAATTATACCTCTTTCCAAAGATATTATAGGACACATCGCCCACTCCCCAAGACATGTCCATACTACAGGTTAGTGCATGTAAAAACCTTTTTTGGAAAATTGCATGTCTTTTCACGAGGACAATGAGACAAGAAAGTGCAACTGGCATCTCTCGGATGATTTTGTATATTTTATATTTTACGGTCAAGTAAAAAACCATATTCCATTTCTGCAAGTTGAATTCCATTCAAATCTCTTCCCAGTTATTGCAATACAGAAGGCAGAAGAAATTATTTATGTCATCTTACTTAATTTTCATCGTGCCAAATTTCTATCCATTTCCTAGAGTATCTATGTGTAGGAAGTTGAACTCTGAATTTGATCCAATAACATTATCGTGCCAAAAATTATGGACACATGACACTTGACAACAATTTTATAAGGTATTTAATTATTTTGTTTCAGTTTTTAAAGCATGGATATCTGGAAAGTATTTTCCCTGATTTTTTGGCCAGCCGACAATATTCTTGGATAGGAAGGGAAGACTAGAAGAAATGGAGAACTATAATGTTATAAGGATTTTTGGGTCTAAAAAAAATCCTTTCTTCCTTCCATGTCATATATCTGGTACAATGTTTTTTGCTGGAATAACAAGGGAGTACATCTACTGGTTGCATTTTTTCCATGAAAAAATGAAAGGACAATTCATCTCTCTACCTTGGAAAGTCTGAGATTCATGGTCAAGAACCACTTAAAAAGTTATTTCACTTACACTATCCTGAATGAACTATGTACCAGTACCAATGATTTGCATAAGAAGAACCAAAAAGATCCAGGTGAAAAAAGTGCCCAATCCCCGACCACCACAACCAAGACCACACCATCTCATAGCAGTACTCCAATGGCTTACCTAGGTAACAAAGTCACACACAGCTCTTTAAGCGGAGGAGGAAATAAGAATCGTCCCTCCTACAAAATTGAAAGTTGTCACAAGCTTCCCGCAAGAAAGAAATAGAAAACAATAGTCCAAGAACAGAAGGGATCAAGGGGAGAAATTGATATCTATGATCTCTCCCTAGAAGATATGGAACTAGAAATTGACATGGACAAAAATTTCCCTGACGAGGATCACCTAGAGAGAACTTCTCCGCACAATCCTGGGATGAAAATAATTGGCATAAATACATTGGATGAAAAAGAGTCTTTTGCATTTCAGAGAGTTCTTTTTGACAGCGTATCAAAAAAATTGATTATTGAAAACAAATATGTAAAGAACAAGAAATGAACATCTCGTTTAGAGATCAACCTACGCAACATGCGCCCTTCCCAGATATCCAATATTCACCAAGAAACTGGAGATGCTCTAGAAAAATATATTAGCGGCCTTGAAATGGAAAAACTCATGTTAAAGACGTGAATCAAATAATTGGAGGCAACTCTAATGCCTCTTCCATTGTTTTCTACTCCTTTGGCAATGGTTGGTTCCACCGCACTTGCACCAAAGTTAAAAGGATCAACAAGCCTTCTAACATTAGCCTAAGGCTATGTGGAAAAGAATATAAACATAAGAATTGAATTAATAACATAAGCTTGGGAGATGTCAAAGAATATGGTCTCTTTTTGAAAAAGAGTGCATGTTTTTCATGAGTATCTGCAAGCATATCTCAAGAACGAGAAAGGTTTTTATCTTGATGCAGTTTTTCCATTTGGTGTTAAATTTACTAGTATGACGAAATTCATAATAATATAGGAGGATCTCCCTTCCCTGGATCGAAGAGACTAGCTAAACGCATGCTGGAAAGAAAAGGTAAACAACATGATTGGTATTGTTCAATAATGTATCCATACCATATCTAAAAGAGACAAACTATTCAAGAGGCTAATTGAGATGGACCTAGCTTCCATCTCCAATGAAGTCTAGGACCTTAAATTGATATTAAACTTGTTGTTTTTATCCAAGCAAGCATTTGATGATCAAGTTCATATCTATCGAAGACTGTAATTTGAAAATTTCTATGGCATTCTTGAATATGGTGAAGATGACGTGAAAACTTGGCTAGTCGGTTATGAAATTAGAAACAAAGATATTCAAGAAGCATTGCACAACTTATATATTGATCTAAGGGACTTGGAAAGTGAATTATTCAATATAAAAATCCATCATGAAATGAACGTGGCGCCCATGTGGAGCTACATCGAAGAATGGTTGAAAAATGTTGTCGACCAGATAACCAATGAAGGTCAAAGCCAAGGAAATCCATAAAAGGATATCAGGTAGAAAATAAAAAGGCATGGGACACCATCACAGTAAGTTGATACTAATTACATTCTTTTGTCTTCATCCACTTATTCTAACAAAGCTTTAACCTAGATCTGACAATTTTCTCTTTCTTTTTGCCAGGTTTTGATGTTTCATATCGTTGACTTTCTTCTTTCTACAAACTTCATTCTTGTACATATTTTCTTTGTATTCTATGACAGTCCCAATCAGATTCATTCTGGCAAGCACATTTTTATTTCAAAGAATATGTACTGAACTATAGATTTTTTTACAAATTCGAAGACAACATTTTTTAGGAAATATTCTCAAATGTATTTTGTGACCCAATTTATCTGGATATAAATATTTGGGGTTGTTCTATGTTGATATTCAATGCTTGGTGTTGTTATTTGAAATTTGTATTTCTTCGTAAAATTAACTCATTTCGCTGTACATGTTCTTGTTCTATATTGTACATATATTGCAGCTTCCTATATTTCATAATATTCTTCGATATACAAAATGTAAAGTCATATATTTTTTTCTCTATTCCTTGTAGGCTTGAGCAAAAAATTTCGAGCCGAAAACACCATTCAAATTCTAACATGGTCTACATTTGGACCCCAAATAATCTAATAAGATACATTAATATGGATACATTTTAAATAAACATAAACAAAATCCCTTTAATCTCGAACCTGACTTTCTCGAGCTCCTAGATTGTCCGCGGGTTGATCAGTTAGTGGACTGTCAAATCCTAATTTCCATATATATCTTCACATCAGGAACCTGGCCGATGACCGTCCCTTTCAAAACTTGGCCAAATATATCACCACGGTGTCCCAAATTAGCGTTATCGCATTCTTATCCTGTGTGTTCCATTATATACATCTTGCACCCAACACTTTCTTCATATACATTTTGCACCCAACAATTCCGTGATAAAATATAAACTATAGACTATGGAAAAGAAGGGTTAATATATTCACATCTATGATAGATAGCCCATTTGCTCGCAAGATCTTTTCTGCATCTTTCTGGAGAAGTTATGTACTTATTGTAGATACTTGGAAAGAAGTGCGAAGGTGGTAGGCACAAAAATACCCATGGACAACACTCAAACAAGCTTCAAAATAGGGTGGCAAGGGTTCCTGAGGAGACGTAAGGCCCCAACTATAAAATTGTATATATTGGAACATTTTAGTGCAAAATTTGTAACACGAAGAGGGTTTTCTTGTCATCCTCAATTCAAATTCATTCTTCTTTCACTAGTGACAAATCAGTGCACAACTTTGCTTATTGGCATTAACAAGAAAATAACATATTCAACAATGATTTACGAGAGCCCGACCAACCCCCAGGTTGGGGATTGGTCCTATATAGTGAAATCATGAGCCCGACTGACCATAGTTCCTTTCAACACTTAGCCAATTATCTCTCCGCGGGGTCGCAACTTAGCACTATCGAATTTTTTTGCCCCCAGTTCCATGATATACTTATTCAACAAAGATTTATGGTAGTCCATCCGACCCTTGGGTTCCAGATATTATAAATCTTGCACCCAAAACTTTCACCATATACAAGTGCGTGATATACATCTTACACCCAAAACTTTCATACTCTACAATTCGACATGACTTAGCACTATCGATTTCTTATGCCCCCTGTTCCGTGATATACATGTTGCACACAACACTTTTGTGATATAAATTTTTCACCAAACACTTGCGTCATTTACAATTAGACCCTGGTTATAGAGCTCGCCTACCCATTGATCCACGATCTGAAATGTGGCTAGGCATCGAATGGATAGCGGTCGGTCGGAGTCATGATATAAAAGCATGAGCGCAAATGTGAACCAGTGCGTCCACTAATGCACATTGGGACATTTTAGGAAAAATGGCTAAGTAGTGAGAAAGAGAGATTAGAGTGGAAAAACAAACAAGAATATGGTTGAGTATAGGAGAGGGAAAATAAGGTCCAATATATTCAAATCTACAATAGATAATCCATTTCCTAGAAATATATTTTCTTTATGTTTCAACTACGAAAAGCAATCGGACGGGCTTCAAAATAGGGTGACAAGGGTTCCCGAGGAGATGTAAGGCCCTGCTTGTCATATTCTATATATTGGAACATTTTGGTGCAAAATCTGTAACACGAAGAGGGTATTCATGCCATATTCAATTCAAATTCATTCTTCTTTTACTAGTGACAACTCAGTGCACAGGTTCTCTTATTGGCATTATAAAAAAAAAACATATTGAACAACGATTTACAAGATCCCCAACCAACCCCCGGGTTGGCGCTATTATAGATCTTGCACCCAAAACTTGCGTCATCTACAATTCTGCCATATACATCTTGCACCCAAAACTTTCATGGTCTACAATTCGTCCATATATTGGAACATGGTTTGCATTTCAACTACAAATAATCTATTAAGATACATTAATATAAATACAATTTAAATAAATATATTTAAACTTGAACCTGATGTTTTTCGAACTCCTGGATTGGTCCTATATCGTCACATCATGAGTCAGACCGACCGCAGTTCCTTTCAACACTTAGCCACTTATCTCTTCGTGGGTTCATGACTTAGCGCTATTGAATTGTTATGCCCCATGTTCCATGATATACATATTCAACAACGATTTACGGGAGTCTGACTGACCCCCGGGTTGGCACTATTATAAATCTTACACCCAAAACTTTTGTCATCTACAAATGCACGATATACATCTTGCACCCAAAACGTTTGTCATCTACAAATGCACGATATACATATTGCACCCAAAACTTTTGTACTCTACAATTCGTCGTGACTTAACTCTATTGATTTCTTATGCCCCGTATTCCTTGATATACATGTTTCACACAACACTTCCGTGATATACATTTTGCACCAAACACTTGCGTCATTTACAATTTGACCCCAGTTGTAGAGCCCGCCTATTCGGGAATCTGTTATATGAAAAGTGGCTAGGAAATGTATGTATAACGGTCGATCAGAGTCAAGATATAAAATCATGAGCACAAAGTGAACCGGTTTGTCCGCCAACGCGCGCATTGAAACATTTTCGGAAAAATGGATAAGTAACGAGAAAGAGTGAGTAGAGAGGGAAAACAAACGAGAATTTGGTTGAGTATAGAGGAGGGAAAAGAAGGTCCAATATATTCAAATCTGCAATAGATATTCCATTTCCTAGAAATATCTCCTCTGTATTTTTCTGGAGAAGTTGTATACATATTTCCTATACTTGGAGAGAAGCCTGAAAGGTAGCGGGAACAAGAAACAACAACTAGAAATTGGAAATTTCTTGAACCCGCGAACTTGGAAATCTGTGAAAGAGATGTCAAGAAATGGTCAACGGTCGGAAGCGCTTCAAAATAGGGTGACAAGGGTTCCCAAGGAGACGTAAGGCACCGCCTATCAAATTATATATATCGAAACATTTCAGTGAAAAATGTGTAACACGAAAAGGGTATTCATGCCATCCTCAATTCAAATTTATTCTTCTTTTAGTCATGAAAAATTAGTGCATAGTTTCTCTTATTGGCATTAACAACCAAAAAACATATTCGACAGTGATTTACGGGAGCCTGACTGACCTCCGGGTTGGCACTATTATAGATCTTGCACCCAAAACTTGCATCATTTACAGTTCCTCCATATACATCTTGTAGCTAAAACTTTCGTGGTATGCAATTTGTCCACATATTCGAACATGGTTTACATTTGGACCACAAATTATCTATTAATATACATTAATATAAATATAATTTAAATAAATATATTTAAACTTGAACTTGATTTTTTTCGAAGTCGTCGATTGGTACTATATCGTGACATCATCAGTCTGACCGACCGCAGTAGAAATTTTATGCCTCATGTTCTGTGATAGGTGGGTTGGTTCAATTATTGGCATATATAATAAAAAAACACATTCAACAACCATTTACCAGAGTCTGACTCACCCCCAGGTTGGTGCTATTATAAATCTTCCACCGAAAACATCTGTACTCTACAATTCGTCGCGACTTAGCGCTATCGATTTCTTATGCCCCTTGTTTCGTGATATACGTGTTTCACAAAAAACTTCTGTGATATAAAATTTTCACCAAACACTTCCTTCATTTACAATTTGACCCCGGTTCACAAAACTTTCAAACCATTTATCACTCTCTTCAATCCTCGCTACATTTTCTCCCTTTCCAACGTAGATTTGTTATTCTTTTACTATAGAATTTTACTATCCACAACTCAGCATACAGGTTTTCTCAATGGCATTAATAATAAATATACAGGAGTTCGACCCACTACCGTTTATTTTCATACCTATTATGTTTCTCGAAAAGTTGTATACATATTGCATATACTTGGAGAGAAGCCTGAAGGTAGCGAGCACAAGAAAAAACAACTAGAAATTGGAAATTTCCTAAACCTGCAATCTCAACGATCTGCAAAAGAGATGTCAAGAAATGGTCAACAGTCGGATGGGCTTCAAAATAGGGTGACAAGGGTTCCCAAGGAGACGTAAGGCCCCGCTTGTCAAATTGTATATATTGGAAAATTTCAGTTGAAAATGTGCAACACGAAAAGGGTATTCATGCCATCCTCAATTCAAATTCATTCCTATTTTACTCATGAAAAAACAGTGCATGGGTTCTCTTATTGGCATTAACAACCAAAAAATGTAGTCAAAAGCGATTTACGGGAGCCGGACCGACCCCCGAGTTGGCGATATTATAGATCTTGCATCCAAAACTTGCATCATCTACAGTTCTTCCATATACATCTTTCACCCAAAACTTTCATGGTCTACAATTCGTCTACATATTGGAACATGGTTTACATTTGGACCACAAATTATCTATTAAGATACATTAATATATATACAATTTAAATAAATATATTTAAACTTGAACCTGAATTTTTTCAAACTCGTCGATTGGTCTTATATCGTCACATCATTATCCCGATCGACAATAGTCGAAATTTTATGCCCCATGTTCCGTGATAGGCGGTTTGGTTCGCTTATTGGCATTTATAATCAAAAAATTCATTCAACAACCATTTACGAGAGTCCGACCGATCCCTTAGTTGGTGCTATTATAAATCTTGCACCCAAAACTTTTGTAGTCTACAATTCGTCACGACTTAGCGCAATCGATTTCTTAGTCCCCCTTGTTCCGTGATATATAATTTTCACCAAACACTTCTGTCATTTAAAATTCGACCCTGGTTCACAAAACTTTCAAACCATTTATAACTCTCTTCAATCCCCACTACATTTCTTCCCTTTCCAGTGCACATTCGTTATGATTTTACTATCAACTTTTACTATCAACAACTCCGCATACAGGTTCTCTCATTGGCATTAATAGGCAATATAAAGGAGTCTGGCCCACTGTTGTTTCTTTTCATACCTAGTTGTCAGGTTGTTGTAGCTGAACTTTCCTTCCCAATTTTACGTGATATACGTCTTGCACCCAAAACTTTGATGATATACAATTCCATAGTTTGTCAAATTTATTGCAGCCGATCTCCGAGTTGGTTCTATTATAGATGTTTCACCCAGAGCTTCTTCCATCTACAATTCACATGGATTATGATTTTACTATTATCAACTCAACTCACATATTCGAAATAGATTGGCACTGCTTTTCTTACTCACAACTCGCCATACAAGTTTTCTTAACAATATTACTCCACTCTCCCCATTTTCCAAAATTTACCTTATAAGCTACTTGGCAGGGACTACGCTGCCATGCAACACTTGTTTAAGTAGGGATTGCACAGAACCTAGGCTTCCTGAAACCTCTATTTGACTAACTTTGACAAAAATCGATTTATTTTATTTTTCATTTCATTTATTATTTATTTTTAAAATTAAAAACAAACTCGGCTTCAAAACTTTTTATTTACGTTTTTTTTTATCACCTGCCTTCAATACACCAATTCTTTATACAATTGGGTGTGACTAGTTCTTTATACATGTTGAACATCTTATTAAAGATTAATTGGAAGCAAAGTTTAAGTTTATAGGCAAATTTAGAGAATGATGAGAATTTATTTTTCACTTAGTAAAACCATTTGTGAGTCCACCACCATGTCCATTGACCTCTACTTACCATGTGACATTTTTGTTTTTCGTTAAAGAGAACATAGGAATGACATTGAAAGTCTATTTTCAAAGCCATTTTTAACTACCTATTTTTTTGAGAACATTCTATATAAACAACCAATTTTTTATTTTGAAGTTATCTTAGTTTCATATTTTAATAACCCCATTGATGAGTCAAAGGAATCTAAATGGATAATAAAAATGACAAATCACATGGATTAATCCGAATACCCATGCATATCTCTATTGATAAAGATGGAAAATTTATTTGATAAACACAATGAAATCTGAACCCAACATTTTGAAAATCATTTGATTTCATTAAATTCCAGTGATTTCTCTTAGATTGAATATTATCTATTGATGGCACCCAAAGTTTTGGGATAAAGATTGTGTGTGTGCACAAACATAGTTGTGCTTGAACCATAGTTTTGCATCCACACCAACAACTGCACAATAGATGACATAAGTTGTGTGCACTAACTTGAGTCCTACTATGCATGCCAGTCGGAGTTCTACTATGCATGCCAAAATCAAGAAGATACCATATGCACGTTGGAATAAATAAGAGTATCTCCGAGAAATCTTCCCAAATGATTAACTTAGGCAGCATGACAAATCATGGAGCAGTTAATGGACGAGTTGGCAAGTTAGTTAAGACTTTCATGACTCCAAAGAGGCTATGTGGACGACATGCAGGTGGTAGAAGCGTGTGAGACTGAAAGTTAGCAGAGTGAGTGGAGCATAGTTGAAAGGGATAGAGTGTTAGAGCTCTCTTGGTTGAGAGATGAGTTTGACTATGTTTTGTATGAGTCTGGTTGTAAGTCTAGTTTTGTTCGTAGCTGGAATAAGTTTTGTATGAAATATGTATTAATGTTGGTTGAGTAGCATGCAGAGATTGAGAGACTGGTAGAAAGTGCATGGATCCTCGTAATGAGTTATTGTAAGAATGTATGAGAGTGCATGGTAGTGTTTCTGATAAATGATGAGTCTCATGGTCCATGTATGTGATTGTTGGAATGAATAAAATACACGCTACATCTATTCTTGTCCTTTACTATTTTGATTATGTGTCCAATGAATGTGTGTGTTAATGTTATATGTTGTTGATCTTTAAGTATATTTCAAGGGAATATATGAATGTTATACTGAGTGGATTCCTTGTGTAATTTAACCACTCATCACCGACACAAGAACAAATGTTGTTTTTGATTCTCGTGGCATCTCGAGTGAGACCTTCTTTAGTACTTGATTGAGGATTGATATGTTGACACCTTGAGGTTTTTGTTGGTGAACTCTGGATTAACCCTAGGTCATCAACCCCCAAACATTAAGGAGGATGCGCGCAAGCGGGCCAACAAATATTTTTGTTTCTAGGACTTCAAGGTTTTGTATTGAATGACGAAGGTAGAGAATGAGGTTGTATCCATCTCAGGAGGAAATAAAAGATTGGTTGAATGTGAAATAAGATGAGTTTTCTTGGAGAGAGATTGAAGACATGATCACTAATGTGGAACAATGGAAGAATAGGTATATCTACAATGATATGCATGAAAAAAAATTTGTTGAATTTCCATGTTTATTGTATGAATGGTTGAAGAGGAAGAATGCTACCAGTACTGCTTTAAGGCCTCAAGAAACAAAAGTTTGAGATCATATCACAATTGATAGGATGAAGGAATTGGATAATAAGTGGGATCAAACAATTGATTTTTTGTTTACTCGGGTAAAGGAAGGATACATTATTAAGTTTATTTTAGAATAAAATGATTCTTTAAGCTAGGATGGCATAAATTTGGCTAAAGGTTCTCATAGAAGGGTGATATAAGAATTCCTAGTGTGGATCAAGTTGTTGTTCGTGAAAAAAGGGTTGATATGCATGGATATCGATAGGATGGCTGAGTAGACTCCCCTAGAGTGTTTTTTGGGGGGCGGTGAAAAAAAGGGGGCAGAGGATATGGAGAGGAAAGATATAACACCAAAAAAATAGAAAGGGGTATGACATGAGAGATCAGAACCAGACTGAAGAGGAAAGAGATGAGATAACACCAGGAGGAATTCTGGAAGAGAATGTTGTGTCGGAGAGGAGCAGGATTTTATTTTATTCATTTCCATTTCTAAGTGATCTAACGCCCATGTGAGTGCATGCAGGGTTCAATCAGACCATTAGAGCTTGTTGTGGACTGGGAGGAAACTATAACTTCGATAATAATATTTGGTGTGGAAGCACGGGGACTATCAATGGGAATCTTGTGAAGGCTGAAGCCTGCGCCGATCCGGCCTCGTATATCATTTGGGATGGAGTTCACTGGACCGATCAAGCCAACAAACTGATTACTAAAGGGATTCTGAGAGGCAAATACATCGAACCTGCATTTTCCATTGCAAGTCAGTGTGATCTCCAGCCATTTTGAATATTGATAAGCGTTGAATTCTTTAGAGTCGAAAAATAAGACTGCAGAGACGAATTCGGAAATAAAAGATAACGTGAATTTGGTAGCCTTGCAATATCCCAAAGCTTCCTTCTTCCTCATTTTTTATGGGAAGGGTGGCAGTAGATTGTACTGCTTTAGATCCCATATATGCACGTTCAAAACCCCGTGGCAATGCACGTTAAAAACCAAGCTGTCAAGGTTAAGCATCTCATGTTAAGTTTAAACTTGAAGCTTAACTTTATGGTTAAGCAATGTACATATTGATTTTTAATTCTTGAAAATAGTTGAACCCAATTGTGTTTCTACATTATTTTTTTTCTTCCACATACAGGTAAATTTTTTACTTTTTCTTACTCTATTCATATTCTTTCTCCTTTAATTAGATATGCATACCATTTATGCTTTTTATGGAAATTCTTTACATGGGAAGTGATCAATGGAAGTGTCATAATCAAAACTCATAATTTTTTTTTATAAAGAAATACATTTCTTTGTGCTCCATCTTTTCAAACATTCAAAATGTAAAATATATTGTCACTTTTATCTTGCTTGATTGCTTGTTTCAGTAAAAGATTAGAGATTATATATCCATTTGAAATAGGAAAAACACACACATAATCTGGGCTCCCTCAAAATATCATCTAGTATTGGTTTTGTTAGGCTCCCCCAAAATATCATTCAAAATATCATTGGATGACGACATGACGACATGGATCTAGCTCCCATATCTTTGTGCAAACTCTAAAAAAATGATTCCTCTACTTCGATATAGCTTCATATTATCTCCTCCTATGTTACTTCTTGTCTTATTCTCTCCTAATACTTTACTTCTTGTCACTCCCATATCTTTGTGCAAACTCTAAAAAAATGATTCCTCTACTTCGATATAGCTTCATATTATCTCCTCCTATGTTACTTCTTGTCTTATTCTCTCCTAATACTTTACTTCTTGTCACTTTGACCATTCATTCAAGTAACCATCGCTTGATCTGAAAATAATAATATAATATTGTGATGTTCTATATGTTATTTTATTATTGTATCCATGGGAATAAGAACCTAGATGAATAAAAACTCTGTAAAGTATATTTTATGAATAAGAGCCCAGATGAATAGAAACTCTTTAAGATATACATTATAATTATAAAAAGCAGGAAGTGACAACTTAGTTACAACATGTATGCATTTGACTCAGTGATATGCACATGTACTAAGCCATGTGTTATTCCTATCATGTCTATTAAAGTCTCTTATCATCTCTGTTAAAGTCTCTTAAATGGTGAAGAAACTAATATCCCATAAATAGAAGAAGACTATCCATTTAGACTTACACACTGCATAATTTTCTCCATCCAAAAATCCAAACGAACAGATATGATAGTGGTACTTAGATTTTATTATCATGTGCATGGAAAGCACAATGATCACCATATTCTTTCATAATAGTATGTGCATTGAACTTTTCCTTTTAAAAAGCGTGATCATAACAACTATGATCACTTCTTAAGCCTCCCTTTTCCACATCCATCCGAGTTTCTTTTGGATTTTAGTTGTTCACTGTAACTCCACCTTGGCCTGTTCGTATTAATTTTGAAGGTATTACATGAAATTAAGGGCAGGCTAAATCATTGTCGGGATTAAATCCAATTGTTTACGTTAACTTTTCATATCCAGAAAACGTATTCATGCAAAATTGGCATGTAGCTCATTGAATTCATTGAAAGAGGTGAAGCATTGCATTTGAGTAATTGAACCCCTCGGTCCGCCTACCTTCTTATTTGGAGTGCGGGCTATCTTAAATTCAAGTAAATTTTACTTTTTATTAGTACCTGTCCTTTGGGACGGAATTCAAGTAAATTTTACTTTTTATTAGTACCTGTCCTTTGGGACGGGGACTTTTAGTAATCGATTTTTTTTTAGTTCATGCACGTTAATCAATACACATTAAACATTTTACCTAAAGTTTTTAAAAAGGGTATATTTCATCTGCCAATCAAATATTTAAAACATATTTTATTACCAATAGGAAAATTTGAGGTCTTATTTGGCCTCATCTCAATGAAACCAACTACATGGAACCACATTGTCCATGGAAAACTTAGATTAAAAGCCAACTTTGCTTTCTAAATTTTTTAGAAGTGAAGTGGAAAACTTAGATTAAAAACCAACTTTGCTTTCTAAATTTTTTAGAAATGAAGTAATGCTAGAAATAGGTTTAGCATTACTTCCCTAACATTAAGTGTTTGAATGTGTAATACTTTCATAATTCTATGAGATTGATCATAGAACAATGTGGCTATGCGTTCACCTAGCTGTCAGTTGAAATATGGTTGTTCATTCATGTGGTTGTCCGTTAGGTTGCAATATGGTTGTCGATATGACGGACATGAATATAACATACAGTTCTATCTTCTCCACTATAAAGACTATACACCCCTCCAGATGATGGACAAATGATTGACCCCTCTTTGCAACTAAGCTACTCGCTATCCTGATTATACCTATTGTGCTTTCCCCTCATTTCTCACATTTAATTTTGTAGTCTTTGTAAACTGCATATTCCACTTCCTTAGTATGGGAACTGCACATACTCCTCTAACTACATGGAATTAGACATACGCCTCTAACTTGACGCAACCTTCCCGCTCCTCGGAGAATGGTCACGATCACCAGGACCTTCTTTCACACAGGCCCGAAGAGTCAAAGGCTCTTCCAACTCCCTCTCGGGAGTCTTCACTACCCACGGTAACTCCTGCCACGATCTCCCTTCTCTTGTCGGGAAATCGGGTTTCGCGGTATCGCAAAACTCGGGAACACAGTTCACATGCAACTCAAAACTCCGAACTCCGATGACACCTGTCCTTCACTAAATCTCGTGGTCCCACACTGCCATGTCACTTCCTTCTCTCGTGCGATCGGGGATCGTGGGATCGCAATTTCAAAGGTCACGATATTTGTGTATTTGAAAACCCCGAATGCCGAACCCCGATTTCTAGGGATCTCGCGCCACCTGTTTCTGCTCTGATCGACGGCTCCCGTTGATTCGGGAAATCGGCAATCGCAATTTCAATGAGTTCAAAACTCTCATATTCGCAAACCCCGATATGTCGATATGCGATGGCTATGGGTTATTCCTGCGCTCAAGGGTTAAATCCCTTGCTACTTCTTCCAGATCTGACGGTCTGCAGGAATTCACGATTCTCCACAGTGATCCCTAGCCGTCGATTCTTCTCCTTGAGGATTTCTACTGCTCCAAAGCTCTGTTTCTGTTCGAGACCCTCCTGGGTATGTTCCCACCGCATTCAGAAAAGGAACTATCCCTCCTGAACTTAATTTCTCCCACTCCTTCAACTGAAGGTTGGCGCACTCCTTGCGTTCGACGTCCAATCACTCTCTAAGTGTTGGATCTTCTGGACTCTGTGCACTTCCGACGACACTAATCCCTGCCTTCCTTTTCTCAGACTGGCTGCTGAGACTCCACCCTTGGCCTGCACTTCCCCTGCACGGCTCTAATAACCCAATTCAACTCTGGGCAGATGAGAATAAGAGTTCAACTGTCTGGCCTCATCAACGCACTCTATGCCGATGAATTCGACTGCACTCTATGCAGGAATCTCCTGGCTCAGACAGAGAAACAATTGAAACTCATTCTCCTCTTTCTCATAGATTCCAAATCAACTACGAAATCACACACACAACATATCAAAGAAAACGTATAACAGAAAGAAAACATACATGAGCATAATATCAACACAGAGAAACAACACAAACCATGAAAGTGAATCAAAGAATTTCTTCTATTAATTCAATCTGTACATGGGTGTTCTTCACCAGTTCTTTTCTCTACTCTTCTCTTCTGAATGCTTGATAATACAATGATACAAAGGAGGGTGCCTATATTCCGTTTTCCCTCTCGAAGTCTGAAACTATCAAATCTACAATAAATTTCTATCTAACAGCATTAAATCTAATAAATTCCTTCCTATCTATAATACAATACAAGTGTGCTTCATTACATTAACTCATTAATGCTTGGCGCAACAAATATCAAGGTAAAATTCAAAAAGAAGTTTGCTAGCTTGTCCAGCTGTCTTTTCCTGCTCCACGCGTTGGCTCGCTTGATGAGTGAGCGATGCTCCTGCATCATACTCCTCGGCTCGAAAGATTTCATGGGCTCCTGTCCATGAGCTCCTGCATGGTCTGCCCATGCTTCTATATAACTGCTTCTGTTTCCCAGCTGACATCCTCCACTAGGTGATTCTTCCATTTCACCAGGTACTCAAAATATTGCTTCCGCCTGGTCTTCTTCCCCACTCGCTTGTCCAGTATGCATTCCATCTGCGACTTCACTACAACTGGTAACTGCTTCTGCCACTGGATCACTGGTTCCTCAATTCCAGCTTCTGCTTCATCAGCCCTGTATGGGTATAAATCCGAGACATTAAAAATCGGAGATATCCCGATGCCATCCGGCAACTCAATTTCATATGCATTCTCCCCAAATTTCTTCAGGACTCTGCACGGTCCAATTTTCTTCATCTTGAGTTTGTTGTATGTTCCCCTTGGGAACCTTTCTTTCCTCAAGTGCACCAGAACCATGTCACCAACTTCGAACTGAAGTTGTCTCTTTCGTTGGTCGGCTCTGCGCTTATACTCTTGATTTGATTTCATCAGTCGCTGCTTCACCTCCGCATGAAGTTTTTGCATTGCTTCAGCAAACTCTTCAGCACTAGCACTACTAGTCCCAGCCTGTTCTGAATCCCTGAGCTCAGAAACTCCCCTCGACTGTGTTCCATACAAAATTTGGAATGGGCTTTTGCCTGTACTCCGATTCACTGAATCGTTGTACGCAAACTCTGCCTGTGGTAATATCTGGTCCCAACTGTTGTGGTGCTTCGTCACCAAGCTTCTCAACAAATCCCCCAGACTCCTATTGACTACTTCTATCTGCCCATCCGTCTGCATATGATAAGCCGAACTAAATTCCAAATTAGTTTCCATCTTCTTCCATAGCGTCCTCCAAAAATGACCTATGAATTTCGTATCCCTGTCCGAGACTATGCTTCTCGGCAATCCATGCAATCTAACGATTTCTTTGAAAAACAAGTTGGCAATGTGTGTCGCATCGCTGTTCTTCTGACATGGAATAAAATGTGCCATCTTTGAAAACCTGTCCACCACTACAAAGATGGAATCAACTCCTCTTTGCGTCCTCGGAAAACCCAAAACAAAATCCATGCTAATGGCTTACCATGGCCTCTCTGGTATGGGCAAGGGCTGATATAACCCAGCATTCTGCTTTTGGCCCTTCGAATGTTGACAAATTCGGCACCTATCAACAAACATTTTTACATCAGTGTGCATGCTCGACCAAAAATACGATTCGCTCAGCTTCGCGAATGTTTTGTCATGTCCAAAATGACCTGCTAATCCACCGCTATGTTTTTCCTTCACCAAATTCTCCCTCATGGAGCAATTTGGTATGCACAGTTGATTGCCCTTGAACAACAATCCCTCCTGGATCAGGTAGTCCATCCATGGGCTCCGATCCCTGAGAACTGGATTCTCAATTGCTTCATACACTTCTCCGAAGTCTGCATCTCCTGCATACATGTCTTTCAGATTCTCAAAACCCAATGTTTTGATTCTAAACTCCTGCAGCAGCAAACACTTCCTGCTCAAAGCATCAGCTACCTTGTTAGCAGTTCCTGAAATGTGTTTAATCACAAATGTGAAATTCTGCATGTACTCTACCCATTTCGCATGCTTCTAGTTCAACTTCTCCTGTTGACTCACAAACTGCAATGCATGATTATCGTTGTACAAAACGAATTCCTTGGGTATCAAGTAATGCCTCCACTTCTCCAATGTCTGTATGATGGCATAAAACTCCTTATCATATGTGGAGTATTTCAGCTTTGCATCATCTAGTTTCTCGCTGAAATATGCCACAGGTCTGTCATCCTGACTCAGGACTCCTCCTACGGCATACCCACTGGCATCACATTTCACTTGAAATGTTTTCTGGAATTCAGGCAACACCAGAATTGGCTGCTCTGTTATCTTCCACTTCAACAGATTGAAGCTCCTTTCAGCCTCTGTTGTCCAATGAAAAACTTTATGCCGCTTCTTCACTGTGTCCATCATTGCCGCGCTAATTCCACTGAAATTCCGAATGAATTTCCTGTAGAAACTAGCCAAACCATGGAAACTCCTCACCTCAAAAACATTTCTCAGCGATGGTCAATTCCTGATCACTTCTACTTTCTCAGGATCCATTTTTAACTCATTTGATGAAATCACAAAACCCAAATAAATGAGTTATGTCTACATGAAGGAACACTTCTTCATATTTATCAACAGCTTCTCCTGCTGTAACTTCCTCATCACAATATCCAGGTGCTTTAAATGCTCAACCTTGGTCTTGCTGAAAATCAGTATGTCGTCCAGATATACGACCACAAATTTGTCGATGAATTCCTGCAGGACTTCATTCATCAGTCTCATGAATATGCTTGGCGCGTTTGTCAAGCCAAACGGCATGACCAACCATTCGTACAAACCTTCCTTTGTTTTGAATGATGTCTTCCATTCATCTCCTTCTCTCATATGGATCTGATGATATTCGCTCTTGAGATCAATCTTTGAAAAATAATTTGCCCCACTCAAGTAATCCATCAGATCATCCATCCTCGGCAGTGGAAATCTGTATCTGATGGTGATCTTATTAATCGCTCTGGATTCTGTACACATCCTCCATCCTCCATCCTTCTTCGGACTCAATACCGTTGGAACGGCACATGGACTCAGGCTCTCTCTGACCAATCCTTTGTCCAGCAGATCCTGTACCTGGTTCTTGACCTCCTCGTTCTCCTGAGGTGTCAACCTGTACGCGGCCTTATT
>ML787352.1:198608-244359 GCA_009831015.1 Picea engelmannii | reverse complement strand
TCAGAGTTCAACTTCCTACACATAGATACTCTAGGAAATGGATAGAAATTCGACATGATGAAAATTAAGTAAGATGACATAAAGAATTTTTTCTGCCTCCTGTATTGCAATAACTAGGAAGATATTTGAATTGAAATCAACTTGCTACAATGGAATATGGTTTGTTCCTTGACTGTAAAATATAAAATATACAGAATCATCCGAGAGATGCCAGTTGCACTTTCTTGTCTCATTGTCCTCGTGAAAAGACATGCAATTTTCCGAAAAAGGTTTTTACATGCACAAACCTATAGTATGGCCATATCCTGGGGAGTGGGCGATGTGTCCTATAATATCTTTGGAAAGAGGTCTAATTCATTACCATGCTTCTTTAATAACTGTTTGCAATTCTCTCCCTTGAAAGTAGGCATTGGGTCGGGAAGTGTTAACATATTTCAAAATACTTTAGGCGATAGGGAGATTTGGAAATGGTCGCCCATCTGGAAAATCTGCTAGTTCAGAATATAGTTCTCGGTGCAGCACGTGACCAAGTCATTAAAGTAAAAAAAATCGGGGATACAATCTGTCATTGCAATTTCAGATGTCGATATAACTTTCATATGGGTAGAAGTGGATGAGTAGTAGTGATAAGCTATGGACCACATAAAACGCTAGTCCTTGTGCTCGAAAATATACAGGGTATCTCCACATACATGTTGTCGAGCTGCAACCATAAGGTGATGAAAGCCTTCCTTTTCCCATCATTGTATTTAAAATGGACGTTGCAACATCATCACATAATATCCGGTAAATCTTTGTTCAATGCATTTTAATGGGATATGTCCTCGACCTTTTCACCTTTTAATGCCAATATTTTCAAAGCTAATAAAAGCATCATCAATTTGCATTGGGAAAGCATGCGAAGATGGCAGGGAAATCGAGAAACTATTGAAAAGTGGGGAAAACATTGACAGGTATGTAATATACCTGGATCTTGACAAAAGAAGGTTCAAGTCAGAAGATATTTTTCTTATATTTACTTAAAAAAATTTCATATTATTTTATTTTACTATTGTTCTCTATGGCCCAAATGCAAACTATGTTCAAATTGGAATGGTGGAGCAACATTTTCATATGCAAGCAGAATCTCAAATATGGGAACCTGTAAGGTTCAAAAATGATATGCACAATACTAAAAAGCAACATCATGTGGACACCTTTGTAGATAATAGTGGACCAACACAATATTGAATTATTGCTATGATGACGCCTTAAAAAAACCAAAACAACCATCATTTTTTTGCAAATTCAAGATTGACAGAAACAAACTAATCAACTTCCATAATATTCTCCCATAAATGAATTTTAATGGGAGATTACCTCGAGATTTCCTCTTATCAATGCCAATATTTTCAAACATTTGTGGTGAGTTGTTACCTGTAAAATCATAATTAATGTGTATTGGGAAGGGAAGAACGTGGCGGGCATGGAGGAGAATTAAATATGCCTTGGTACTTTTTTGAACCTAGGAGTCCTTGGTGGAATTGTAGACCACCCAAGTTTTGGATGGAAGATGTATACTCAGAACACGGGGAATGAGAGTTCGATAACGCGTACCCGGGAACCCACTGCCATAAAATTGGCTAAGGAAACGAAAGCGCTTGGTCGGACTTGTGATGTCAGGATATAAATGGATATACAATTTGTGAGTTCGATAAAGAGTGAGGCTTGTGAGCTCGAAGTGTTCAAGGTCGAATTGTAGATAACCGGAGTTTTGGATGCAAGATGTATATTTGAACACAGGGCATGGGAGTTCGATAATGTATTGGGGGGGAACTCGCGGCCATACAATTGGATAACTGTGGAAATGAACTGGGCAACATATCAACAGATGCTTTGAAATATCAACAGATGCTGGGAAAAATAAGTCACAAGCTTCGAGTTCGGGTTTGAATTGTAGATCACTGAAGTTTCAGGCGCAAGATGTATACCATGCACACAGGGCATGAGAGTTCGATGGTGCCTACGCAAGAACCCGCGGCCATAAAATTTGTCAACTATGAAAATGAACGGCGATTGGTCGGAATCATGATGTAAAGATATAGATGGACATGGAATCTGTCACTCTGCCATCCTGGGAACCCATGAGCATAGACATGGGACCAAGTATTGAATCGGAAATGAATAATTGATGGGAAGAAAAAGAGGGAGAATGGATAAGTATAGAAAAGGAAAAAGAAAGGGAGGTAAGAACTGTATGCCTCACAGTACAGAGAATACAATCGACATGAAAGATTTTTTTTACCTAAGATCACATGAAAAGAAAAGATGAAGTACAAATTTATTTATTTCAAGATAGAAGCATAGAAAATATAATTGACACGAAGACAAGTTAATGTACAGGAAGATATGGAGTCTCCAAGGAGGAAAAAAGAATAGAGTTGAAAACCAGGTCAACAAATACAGAAAGAGTAAACGAAAAACTATTGGATATGGAACACGAGTATAAATACGCACCTTCACATGGATTATTCTACATTTATGGTTGAGAGTTCTTTGCCGTGTCTAGTTTTCCTGTTTTTTTTCTGTGAAAAAAGGTACAAAAAAAATATGGACATGAACATAAGTTGACATGTAAAGAAAAAAACAAGGAATATGTATATAGAGTAAATAAAATAGAAATATAATATAAAATGGATGTGACATGGTGCACAGGTTGGCAAACTCACGGGTTCACATTTATAACCATGCCTATGTATGATGAGTCCGACCGACCGCAACATGAGATTTAGTAATTTATATAATATTATAACATTTTACCAATATTTATAGTAATTTATACAATGTTATAATTTATCATGATTTCGACCGACCACTTTGTACAAATAGAATAAATTACACTAGTGAATAATTTTTGAAAATATTCTTTTGTCTCCACTTGTCAAACAAATGAAATAGTTAATTTCTTAAAATTATATTGGAGAACTTACACAGCGTATACAGATCATATTTTTTTGTAACCATACCACATTGCACCTCATCTTTTTCAAACCTGGTACACAAGGCTCCAACCATGTGCCCAATCACGGTGTTCTTCTTTCAATGTAGCAATACAGAGAATACAATGGACATGAAAACAAGTTTCTACGTAGGAACACATGAAAAAAAAGATGGAGTAAAAATTTATTTAATTCAAGATAGCACCACAAAAAATAGAATTGACATGAAAACAAATTAATGTACAAGAACATATGGAGTATCCAAGGAGAAAAAAAAAACAGAGTTGCAAACCAGTGCAACAAATATAGATAGAGTAAATGAAAAATTATTGGATATGGAACACAGGTAGAAATATGCACATTTTCATGGATTCTTCTACATTTCTGGTTAGGATTTCTTTGCGGTGTCTAGTTTTCCTATTTGTTTCTATGAAAAAAAGCACAAAACAAAATGGACATGAACATAAGTTGACATGTAAATCAAAATGCAAGTACTATGTACATATACTAAATGAAATATAATAAAATAAATAGAGTAACAGATAGTGTTAGAAGAATGTACCTCTTTTTTTTTTCATCCAAGTTTGTGTGTGTGTGTGTATTGTAAAATTTTTTTGTGATCAAAATCAATTACAAACCATGGAAAACTAAGAAGTTGGATATCTCAATTTTCTGCAACAAGATAGACAAATATGCTTTGAAGAATAGAAATATGATTCTGCAATATGCTTGATGTATATTTCATAATTCAAGTGCAATACCAACTGTATCGTGACTAGGCCAATATGTGTACAAACCAGGGAAAACTAAGAAGTTGGATAATTTGTTTTTTTTTAGGAAGCTAGACAGATATGGTTTGAAACATAGAAATATGACTTTGCAATATGTTTGATGTATATCTCATAATTCAAGTGCAATACCAATTGTATCATGATCAGACCAATATATGGCTAAGATAAAGATGTTGTATTGAGAAATGGGAACATTTGACCATACATTGTCCATACACGTGTTTTGTACATGGCTTGTGATGTTCAAAAGAATGCGGAGACTGTATTTGCACATGTAGTTTTCCAATTCTTTTATTTTGGCATTATTTTGTAGCATGTCAATATTGAAGTCTCCTACAATCACAATGGTTTCATTCATATGCAAATGGTCTTATTCATTGGAAAGAACATTTAGTATGTTGGAGAATGTTGCATGGGGAGCAACATACAGATTCAATATTGTAATTTATGTTCCATGGAAAAATATTTTTGCAAGCACCATCTCAACATTATTTTATTCGAAATGTATATGCTCCAAAATTGTTACATGTTTTTTCACCAATATCATCACCCCATGTGTAATGTAACTTGATATGGAACTGT
This sequence comes from Picea engelmannii, assembly GCA_009831015.1. Lineage (NCBI taxonomy): Eukaryota > Viridiplantae > Streptophyta > Pinopsida > Pinales > Pinaceae > Picea > Picea engelmannii. Next base: position 240,008 of record ML787352.1, on the reverse strand, counting down.
GATTTGGAAATTGTTTATTTTGCACGCATAATGCCATGTATGTTTCCTGCAAGCACAGAATATCGGATTGCATTGAGTATATAATCCATGTGTGCATGCAAGTTGTGTGTGTTAAGTGAGAGAATTGATATAGATGAATTTGTTTGTATGAATTGGTAATCATACTGCAGATTCCATTTTGTGGTAGTCCTTAGGTGTTTCATTTCAATATCAACTTTTTGTTTCACTTTGAAATTATCTTTTGTAAGAGGACTTAGTAAATACAAGGAATCTATGCATTCGAATTCCAGGACTGTACGTGCACATGCAAGTTTAATTGGAAATTGTTTTCGAATATTCAGTCGACCTATCATTGTTGATGTTGATACTGGATTTGATATTCACAAGATAGGTGTCCAATCAATTGCATTTTTTTAATTATATAGATAATCCAACTTGCTTCCTTGTTGCTTTCCTATATGCGGTTCATGGAACTTAATCTAGAGGACATCGAATTTTTCTGTTTTGGTATATCCTTTGAGTATTCGATCTACACCATTGACCAAGACATCCTGTGAATCATAGTTGTAGGCATATATTTCAACCAACATTTCTAATTTCAGGACAAGCCGCAAAGGTAAAGTGGTTGTATGTTCATGACATCGCAAATTTCCATAGTTATCTTCTTCCAGGCCAATTGAATTGATGATGATATCATCACCAGGCATGAGCGATAACATGTACCTGTTATGCATTGCAACATCCTTATTTGTGTAGAACATGTAAGGGAAGGTTGGGTTTGTTGGTGCATGTCACAAGCACCTTGAATTGATATATGTTAAGTCATCATGTGGTTGGATGTTTGTCTGCATTCTATTCAGAATTGCAATAAATGTTTCATCTGTATGGCGCATTATAGTATGCAATTCAAAGCATTTAATATTGTCCCTCCAGAAGTCATGCATCACTATTTTCATGTTAACCATAGGTTTTTCAAATATCAAAGAATCTTGGATCGACTGTGCCTGGCAAATATCCCCACAAAATATCATGTCAATGTTTCCAAAGTATTTCATGTGCACATGTTTTATGCTTCTTAGTCAGTTGTCAATGGAATACAAGAAGCGACTTCCAATCAAAGATGCCTCATCTATAAAGACAAGCTGCAGTTTGTCATAAATCATAGACAATTTATCTAACATTTCCTTGCTAAGTGGAAGAAACTGTGACTTGTTAAAAGGCATAAAAAATACAGAGTGGATTGTTGTTCCACCAACATTGTATGTAGTTTTTCCCATGTATGCAACTATTACACCCTTTGGCTTCATAGAATAAGAGGAATTGTTTGAATCATAGATTTGTATAAGAATTTGGAATAGTTCTTTCAATGTGAATGTCTTGCGTGTTCCTACTCCGCCTGTAAGGAACAAGTGTATAGAAGTGTGCATGCTCAAGCATTTTTTAAGTGTAATGTCCTTTAGAATTGTTTGTTGTTTTCGATTCAACATACGTCTGATTCTGTGGTATTCATTGTTTTCAATAAGGAAACGATGTTTTGTGACTTGAAAACCAAGGTTGATACGTTTTTCATTGCCACATGCTCGAGGACGAGGCAAATCTTCCTACAAGTCATAACACTTGCATGGAGTTTTGGTTGTTTTTCGGTTTGTGAATGTCTCATCAAGATTGTCAGGGTTTTCTAGTTCATTAACTGCAATTTCTAGATCACCCCATGTTGGATTAACATTGTAAGTAAATATAGCTTCATTGATTTTCACTATAGTCTCAGAGGAAACATACACAGCTTCCCATGTAGGGAAGTTATGCTTTAATGTGTCTTCATTTTCATAGAACATAACGTATAAGAATAGTTTTTATCTACAATAGCTTTTATAGTCAGAATGTTTATTGTATTTGACAAACCGTATCACAGTGGGTTTTTTTCTTTTTGATATGGGTGCACCATTTCTTGAAGATTAAGTAATGTATTTCCAAGCGTATGTATCATTTGTATGGCATCAATATGACTTCTTTCATGTTATTTGTGTATTCTTATGAATGCACTTGTCATAGATTTTTCAACCTTTTTCATATATGAGGTATACTACGATGTTGCAACATATGCATTGAGGACATACTGCGCATCTGTATTTGCATTCCACATAACTGGCGTGTCCTTGGAGAAATTGTTGTTCCAAATATGGGAATGTTTTTGTTTGAGGAAAACTGTTGGTTTTTTAAGCGTACCTTGTATGGCTTGGATGTACTCATCTTCTGATAGATTTAGCTCTGTCAAGAAGTTATTGAATCTCATCAACTTGTCAAAGTCTCATTGTTCTAGAAATGTGAACAAAAATTTATATTTCTCAATGACAACATTGTCCTATAAACTAAGTGGCTCTATGATTCTTGTTGCTCTCATTGGTGACACGGGGAATTTGTATCTGCAATGCGAGTTTTTTTGAATTCTACAAATATTTGTATCATGTCTATGAACTTTGGCAAGTTCTGGATCCAAATGATCTGTGTTGAATGTTATGTATTTGTCCACAAACTGCTCGATTTGTGAATTTTCGTCATCTCCATACACTGGTGCACCCTCTATCGACAATAGTGCATGGTCATGCTCATTCCCCCTATTCTGGAATTCAGTCACAAAAAATAGTCTGATACTTTTCCAAAAAATGTTTCAACATGGCATATCAATTGTCTCAAAGCATTTATTCTATGTCTATAGTAGGGAGTACATGTCACTGGGTCTTTTCTTATGAGGTATTCAATGTCATTATTTTCCAGTGTATTGGTTTGTCTTTTATGTTTCCTCTTCCTATGAAAGTCAGATACCGCAACCACCAATGGATCCCAGCAATGATCTACACTTGTAAATGTGATGAAAAATGTTGGAGGGCCCAATTGTCGGATCATTGCAAAAACCATTTTATTTTTTTGTTGCAAAAAGTAAGGAGAGATGCAAATGTTTTTGAAATCTATGTATCCAATATCATATTTCAAGATATTTTCTAGGTTTACTTTGTACTTGAAATCCTTGGCCAACAACTGTCTTCCTTGTAACTGGTCTTCTCTTATTTGGACCCACATGCAAGACAACACTTGCTCTATTATTATGCACATTGTTTTGAAAAACAAATTTGTTATGTGACAGGAGAAGTCACCGCTTGAATGTAGCATCTCCCATCAAACTATTTTATGGTAACTGAATCATTATGTAATGTTAGTGGGATGTGGATCTCCATATAAGAGTGTTGGTAAGTTCATTTCCTCAGTGAATTTGTCCTTGAATGTTCCAAGTGGATGTTTTCCCTCAGTAGGTTCAATTTCAACAATCTTGTCTTGCAACTCAGGAATGCAATGTGAATCAATGAATCCATGCACCAATGTATCAACAGGTGTTTCATTCTTCGATTCATCACTTGTATCAAATTCAATAGTAGTTTCGAGAGCTTATGTAGAGTTGTCATCCTCTTCTCCAAGAACATTGTTCCAGTTCTCATTTATACAAATGTTTTGTGCTTTGTACAGGGCCCTGGAACATAATTCTTTTAATGCTTTTATAACAACAAGCACACACACTTTGCCTGTCTAATATGCATTTTTCTATTGCAAGTGTCTTTTGAGAGCCACAACAATTGTCATTGTATCGCTAATGAATTGTGGCAAGGCTTTTTGCACAACATCTAGTTGAACATGCACATCAATAATTGATCTTGTTAAGCCCATCTAGGGTTGTTTATAGCCCCAGGGTCTGATTTGTGAAAATGAAATTCGTAGAGACAAAAGTCTCTTTTCAAGTTTTGTAAGTGCACTTCAGGCGTGAAAGAATTATTGTTTTTTGTGAAATTCAATTGATCGCAAATTGCACATGCAATGGAAGGAGTGTCTATGATTTGTTTCATATAGGTCTATCTTGCATCTTTCTTCCGTAGGGAAGTATGGGTAGAAAGTATTTGTTGGTTTTCATTGGTAGTAGTGCACGGTGTTTCTTCTAGCCCATGAAATGTGATATTTTCCTCTCGGAAAGTTGCATGACCATTGTGGGATATGCGACTGTACATGTTTATGTTGTGTTGTGAATGAATTTTTTTTTAGATTGTGATGAGTCAGTTTCTCTCTAGAAGGAAGCGTAGTAATGTATTTTTTTCTCTTGCGCATGACCTTTTTCAAGTTGTCATAACTTAGTCTACGTTTCTTTTTCAAGGCCACGATGACCTCATGATAGCTGGGATGAATTTCATTGTAATTAAATAACATGCGACGCTTATGCAGATTCGATGTGGTTTGGCTGAAATTGACACTGGACCCTGAATCGACAATATTTCCTATATTACCAATGTTTTTTTTTCTTTCACGTATGACCTTTTTCAAGTTGTGATAACTTAGCCTACGTTTTTTTTTTAAGCCATGTATGGCCTCATCACAACTGGGACAATGCCATCTGACAAGGCCGACCAGACCTAGATATTTACTCTAAATATGATAGATAGCCATTGAAAACAAAATCTTCCACCCTCCACATTTCCTTTTTCATATGGCAGTGCCACGTTTACAAGGTATTCTTTCCAACTTCCAATTGCCGACATATTTTTTAGGAGATATGGTGAAAGGTGTTGATGCAAGCAGTTAAAAGCCTATTGGTTGTCTCTTATAATTGCATTGCAAAAGGATTGTATAGTGTAAATTTGCAGTGACTGCACATCGAACTCTATTTCTACCAAACAACAAATTGCATTGAGCAGACTATATCCACAACTAGATACAACAATTGTTGCTATCTGCAAACCATGGAATTTTATGCGATGAATAATCCATTTCCACTGTGATTCAAGGTCTTTGCAAATGAGGGACAAGTAAATATGAGGTCCTCCAAGATTGCATATGGAAAATTTTCTATACAATAGTGTTTCATAATGACCACTGGCAAGATTGATATCATGGAACAAGATGAAATATGGATTGCTAGATGCAGTTTTGTTAAATAGTAGATATCTTGTTTTTCTTGTCAATGACCATATTCCAATTGATATATTGAGCCACTTAGAGAGCCATCGTATAGAAAATGTATCTCCCCAAAGTCCTCTCTCATGTGCATGCATAATTGGAGATGCAAACAACCACATCTTTGAAAAACATGTAGTGGCATCATGTATTCCATGCAATTGCCAAAAGAAAATCAGATGCCAATTCATATTCATACGACTCCAATGCCTCAGCGTTGCCATCTTTTAAACAACCCAATAAATAATCTATCAATCCATTGCACAGGTCGATCGAGGAATAACGAAAATGCAGTAGAACCTGAAATGCATCTAAAAGGAAATCTCGTACAATATTCGAGAATTCATCCAATCTAAAAATCCCATTGCTATGAAACACTTCGTCGATTTGGTCATGTATAATGGAGTCTGTATATATTTCATACAAATCAACGTCTGTTACTTGTTTCATATCTTAAACTGTGATTTTAAAACTGTTTCTTAGCTATTTTCAGTTTATATGAAAACAGAGAAAAGGGGAAAAAAATAAAACGATAAAAAAAAAGACAAATAGAAAACTACTAGCGCAAAACTGCATACCAATCCCAATATGTATCCTTCAACCTTATTATTTTCAAATTCAATCCCTCCCAGTCGCCACAACAGATAATAAGAAAAAAAACGTACAGTGAACAGTGAACCAAACAGAAGAAACAACGCAAATAAATAACACTATAAATTTGTTGAGCACAAAGACCAATTTGAACCTATTCATGGCGTGTATCCTACAAGATTCTCAGTGGCAGAAGATGTTATGCAAAATAAAAGGGACAAGACAAAGGCAACATGTGGAAAATAGAAAGGACAGGACAAAGGAAACAAGTGGACAAAGTTTTTGATCCAGAGAATAAAATATTTCCCTGTCACTACACCCCGGCAGATAGTTCCCCCTTATGACATCTTTGAATTCGTTTTCTAAACCCCTTTGCAATGAAATTTTGGAAATAGCTATGGCACAATATCCAGGATGTGGAAGTTGGCATATGAAAACGCATGGTTTCCAGGAATAGAAAATAAGACCACACAAAAAGATGTTCTGCAACAAAATTTCGAGGCAGGGACTCCTACCATTGAAAAATATTTCTTGCAAGGTGCAAAACAACAAGCAGAAAAAAAGGAATAGAAACAAAACGATGGCATGAAAACTTACCTGTCAATGAGGGATGACAAGAGCCCAGCCTCAAAAATTGCAAATCGCAACAATAGGTCCAACAGTTTGCAAAGTTGAAGAACAACAAACCAGTGAAGAACCACGAAGAGGTCCAACTATAGCTACAGGACGTCGACTTTGCAAAGTTGAACCAAACAACAACAAGCATCATAGAATGAACCAACGAACAAGCATCAACCACTGAACCAGTGATGCTGGTGAAGAACAATATTGCACAATTTCACTGCAAACAACACTATCAAAAAATGGAACGAAATTGTATTGTAACACATCTGTACAAGAAACATTTAAGGCTGCGAGACATGTTAGGTAAACACTTAAGACTGTCAGAACCGTTGAAGGACGTCACCCTGTGAAAACATTTAAGAAAGAATGCAGTGTGACAGGCCTATTTACGTATGCAACAAAGACAAAGACTCTCGAAGTACACAACAATAAAGAAAAATCAAATATAGTAATAATAATAATAATAATAATAATAATAACAATAGATTGAAAACTGGGGACTATGCTAAAAAATAAATGACTGGTAATATGAAAATTGACTATCTATGTGCAATAAGACCTCAAATCTATTAGTACAAACTTTGGATATCTAAAAATTTTAATACTAATAGTACAAATTAAGAAAAACATCGTACATGATAAAACTTTGGATATGGCAACTATCCATGTGCAATAAAACCTCAAATCTATTAGTACAAACTTTGGATATCTAAACATTTCAATACTAATAGTACAAATTAAGAAAAACATCCTACATGATTTTTTTTTGGATATGGCAACTATAATTCATTGGGAATAGTCAAACCACAAATAAAGTCAACCAATTATCTATAGCTATAATTCCTCTACCCTTTCTTAGACCACATGTTAATCCCTAGATAACAAAATTAATTTTTAATTTTTATTGTTATAAAATTTAAATGAAAATTTAATTATTTGTTAATTATTATTATGAGAATAATTAGAATTTATTTATTCTTTAATCATTAAATTAAATTTATTTAATATAGTAAAAATAATTATGATTTTGTTATTCCATTACCGCTCAAAGTAAATTCATTCTTTGAATTTAGTATAAATTTTTTAATTTTCAATTAAAAATCTACTTAGATTTTTATTGTTTTAATAAATAAATGTATACTTTTTATCATTAATATAAAAAATTAAAATGTTTATAAAACATAAAAAAATATAAAACATTTTAATTTTCGGGCACCACATATGCCCTCCCACAATCTCAGAATAGACGTACGAGATAAATTTAAACCGTTTAAAAACACTCATAAAAATTAAAACAATCCACTGTTACAGGATCATGATCAGTCAAATTTCCTTTGTAGATTCAATGATCCTGCCTAGCTGTCACCCTGCCCATAAAAAAATGAAGAAGAACGAAGCTTTGGGATATTGCAAGGCTACCAAATTCACGTTATCTTTTATTTCCGAATTCGTCTCTGCAGTCTTATTTTTCGACTCTACAGAATTCAACGGTTATCAAGATTTAAAATGGATGGAGATCACACTGACTTGCAATGGAAAATGCAGGCTCGAAGTATTTGCCTGCCAGAATCACTTTAGTAATCAGTTTGTTGGCTTGATCGGTCCAGTGAACTCCATCCCGAATGATATACGAGGCCGGATCGGCGCAGGCTTCGGCCTTCACAAGATTTCCATTGATAGTCCCCGTGCTTCCACACCAAATATTGGCATCGTAGTTGTAGTTTCCTCCCACTCCACAACAAGCATGATTGAACCCTGCATGCACTAACATCGGCGTTAGATCACTTAGAAATGGAAAGGAATAAAATAAAATGAAGTATATACACATCCAAATGGTATACTGATCGAATTTGCAGTGCGCACCATAGGTGGAAGGGTTAGCCATTAAGTCATGGACCATGTCGTAATTATTGACATAGATGATGTTCGCACCCTTAAGCTGCGTTCGCAAGTATGAAAGGCTTTGCCTGAGCAGATTGTTGTAGTAGAGGAGGGCATCGTTAAAGGAAATAGAGCAGCCATTCTGGTCAAAATCATTGGGGGCTAGAGAGAGCAAGAAGGGCTTGAGGCCCTTCATTGTATAGCTCCTGGATCCATAGCATAAACACCAGGGATACGATGAGTTAAAATAACAATATGAGTTACTATTTAATAGATCTAAAACTGATGTGAAGATAGATTCATTTCACAAACATCATGAATATTGATGAGTCAGGCTACATTTTACAATCAGTAGTTCTTTTTTCAAGTTTACATGATAAATAGTATACATAAGTTTTTTTAAGAAATGTAAGGGATTTCGAAACTTCCTTATAGATTTAGGGTCAAATTGAGATAAATAGTACCTGGACAGCAGCTGCAATAGACCTGGTCACGTTGGGAATAACTCTCTGCTTTAGCTGGCTTGGACTCAATTTGAGATTCGTGTATCCATAACTGAAGTCATTGCCCCCTATTTCTAACATGTAAATTCCCTTCTCAAAGGCATCTGCTCTTGGAAGAGAGATTTAAGGACCTGCACCCAGAAAATAAAATTGATAATAAATTAGCCATGAAAGTTGCCTTAATTACCTTATGAACTGATGTTGCCAGTCGTGACCTGTTGCTTGAAGATCTTGAACTGATTGATCTGAACAGGCAGAGAAATTGGAGCAATAAAGGAATTGACGTCATCAGCACTTGCGCCGAATAATTATCTCTCTGCGAATAATTAGAGCCTGCAGTTTCCAAGTATGGACTCAGAAACGGCAGTCCCAGCGCCGTAGCTGTACCAAAACCAAACAACATTATCATAAAACTATCGATGTTGGGCTACACGTCGATCCTAAAATTAAAAAATAAAGAGAGTAACTAACAACACACCAAATAAATCAATAGACAGGCGCCCGTCATTGTAGCGATATACAGGCCTATCGAAGTAGTTTTGTAGGTTTGTCCATAAGGAGGATGCATTTTCTGCAAGCATGAATACAAGAAAGGAGTATCCCACATTTGAAGAACTTTGGACTTGCTTTCACAATAAGAATAAATGATTAATGCAAAAGAGAAATCCCAAAAGAAATACGATGATCTGTGTGAATTATCACCAAGTGAAAGTTCCCCTTCATATGTCCATAGGCTGTGATCACATGCTAACCAAAAAGGTGCTACGGGACTTCATGTTTCGCTATCTCGCAAGTTATCTCTCCTCCATTCTTCGAAGTCCGAGTTCCCGAAATCCAAACTTCGTCATGCCAGATCAACGACTCATGACATTCCTCGATCGACGGTCCATATCTCTTCTTCTCACTTCAATATTTTGTGACTCACGATGTTGGAGGTTAGAGTACCTCCTTTCTTCGATTCAAGAACTTTCACTTGTGTCGGATCAATGACCCACGACATTCCTAGATCGACGGTCCAGATCTATTCTTCTCACTTCGATACTTTGCGACTCGTGATGTCGGAGGTTCTGTTGTGAGTCACTCAACTCTTCCAATTCCCGAACCTCGATTTAGGAGTCTAGTGAGCGATAGATCCTTCCCCTATTCTCCACCGATGTGACCTCCATCGAGGGTCTCGGACCCAGCTTTGAGCGCTACGAGATTTCGCATATCGGATTTTCATGAGCCTTGATTTTCTCAACTCCTGATTCTCAATTTCCCGATATCCTCTCACGTCGGATCGACGATCCACAACCCTCCATGATCCAACAGTCCAGATCAAATCATGAATTCACACTTTGCGACTTCGTCTTGGATATTTTCTCCTAGCCTCCTTGCAAATCTTTCAAAATCTGAATCCTCGAACTTCAGTCGTGTCAGATCGATGATCCACAATCTCCCACAATCCAATGGTTCGGATTTCCTCTCCTGCGTGTGTAGAGCACTAAGGCTCGCACACATTAGTTTGATCAAATGATTGTTGGTCTTCTGAATCAATGATCCACCGACCACTGTCGCTCTCCCTCCTGAGCTTCTGACTTCCTCTGAATTAGAATATTTTATAAGTATTCAAAGGCTTTGACCTTTGTTCCTCCTACAAGTCTGTCTCTTGGACCTCGTCTGCACTTCTTGAAAGTGTTGTCCCTTATGAGATTTCTCACCAATGTAATGATAAATCCACTATATCTTCTGAGCTTTTGAATTCGTTTAGATTCTCAAAAGGTTTCGATCCTTTGAACCTCAAGGGCCTTTCTACTGCACTCTTGACAGTCTTGTGCTCATCCTCTTAAGCTTGTAGGCAACAATTCTCGATGATATCATCGATGATTTCCTATTTTCCATCATTATTTCCAATATGCCATCGTCATTGTTGTTCTTGCATCAATGCCAATCACACTCTTCCTATAAACATGCCAACAATATCCCCCTTTGGCATTGATGGAAACCCTGAAAGGATGCACTATTCTTCCTAGACCTCCAACTGTAGAAGACCAGACCTCCAACTGTAGAAGACCATACCCTTTTTTTTTCTCCCCCTTTAACATCAATGTCAAGGAGAACTGAGAGTCACTATGTTATCCCCTTGAAGTACTCTCCCCCTGATTATATATACTATGAACACTCTCCCCCTAATCAGATAGACTATTTTAACTTGATAACAGGGTCACGCCCAACTTCTGGCATAGATACTCAAATTGGGCTTTTGGAAGTGGTTTAGTGAAGATATCGACAATATTATCTTTCGATGGAATATAATGCAAAGAAACAACATTGTTGATTAATTGTTCCCTCAAGAAGTGATACTTGATGGGTATATGCTTGGTCTTGGAGTGAAATAAAAGATTCTTTGACACACTAATTGCACTAGTATTATCACATTGAATTGGAATCAGTGCAGTATATTTGACCTCCAAGTTTGCAAGTATCTGAATCATCCACAATACTTGGGTACAACAAGTGGCAGCTGCAATGTATTAAGCTTTTGTATTTGAAAAGGAAATGGAAACTTGTTTCTTGCTCAACCATGCTACAAGAGAATCTCCTAAGAAGAATGCACCTCCAATCATTATTTTCCTTTCATCCATGCAGTTAGCCTAATCAACACCTAAATAGACTGATAATTGAAAATTTTGATTCCTAGGATACCATAGGCCATACTTCATTGTTCCTTTCAAGTATCTGAATATTCTTTTTACAACTAGCAAATGACTCTGTTTAGGTGCAGATTCATACCTTCCTACCATTCCAACAACATGCATTATGTATGGACGAGATGTTGTGATGTACAATAGCTTACCTATCATAGACCTATATGAACTCTGATCAACATTAGGCGAGTCTTCATCCTTGCTTAATTTTCATCCAATGACCATAGGTGTGTTCATAGGTGTAGAATCTTCCATTTGAATCCTTTTCAACATTTCTCTTAGATATTTCTCCTAAGAAATAAATATTCCTTCAGACCTCTGAGTAATTTGCAGACCAAGAAAAAATGACAGATCCCCTATCATAGACATTTCAAATTTAGATTGCATGGCAGAAGAAAACCATTGTACCAATGAAGCTTTATTACTTCTGAAGATGATGTCATCTACATAGACCAACACAATGAGCAAATCATTATCCTCTGTTTTGATATATAGATTGTAGTCAATTGTTCCTCTCTTGAACCCTTGGGCTTGAATATACTTATCCAATCTGTAATACCAGGCACGAGGAGCTTGTTTCAATCCATATAAGGCTTTCTTCATCTTCCAGACAAGGTCAGGATTATCTGACAGTTGGAAGCCCTCTGGTTGTTCCATATAGACTTATTCTTTTATATCTCCATTTAGAAAAGATGACTTCACATCCATTTGATAGACTTTAAACTTCTTATGAAAAGCATAGGCAAGAAACATTCTAATAACTTCTAATCTTGATATGGGTGCAAATGTTTCATCAAAATCCAGTCCTTCTATTTGAGCATACCACTTGCAGACCAATGTAGCCTTATTTCTAACAATATTTCCTTTCTCATTCATCTTATTTTTGTAGACCGATTTGGATCCTATTACATTTTTATTTGCTGGCCTAGGAACAAGTTCCCAAGTATCATTCTTTTCAATTTGATCCAGTTCCTCATTCATTGATTTTAACCAATTTACATATTTATTGGCTTCATTAAAGTTCTTGGGTTCCACCATGGATATGAAGTCTATATGTGATTTCTCAGTGTCTTTGATTATCCTTCTCATGGTTTGTACACCTTTTTCTTTCTCACCAATTATCTGACTTGCATGATGATTCTTTTGATTAATTCTTGAGAAAGGATTTGATGTTGATTGTTGTCTTGACTCTTCTTGTTTGGGTGTCCCTTCTTCACCTAATTCATCATCTTCTTGTGACTCTGAGATTTGTTGTTCTTCATTTTCATTATTCTCTCTTATTCTCTGTTGATCTTTTATAGGAGTTTCTTCATCAATTCGAGCATAAATAGAGTCTACTAACTTATGCATTCTTTTGTTAAAGAATTTGTATGCTTTATTGTTCGTTGGATATCCTAAGAAGATACCTTCATCATCTATACCATCAAATTTTCCCATATGATCATCATTAATTTTGATGTAGCATTTACTTCCAAATACCTTGAAGTGCTTGATTGATGCAGGTCGACCAAACCACAACTCATATGGAGTTTTATCACTGTTCGACATTACATGCGCTTTGTTTATAATATGAACAGTTGTGTGAATAGCTTCCACCTAGAAGGTTTGTGAAATCTCCCTTTCACTCATCATAGCTTTCCATCTTCTCAACTGATCTATTTTGGCATTCTACAAATCCATTTTGTTGAGGAGTACCTGGAATAGTATATTCTCTTTTAATTCCATGTCTGTCACAAGATTCTTTGAAATTTCTTGACAGAAATTATCCTCCCTGTCTGAGCGAATTTCCTTTAGATTCCTTCCTGTCTGATTCTCAGCTAACACCTTAAACATTTTGAACTTCTCAAATGTGTCAATTTTTTCTCTCAGAAAGGAAACCCATGTAATTTTGTAGAAGTCATCAATGACCAGCATAAAGTAGCTTTCTCCTCCAATTCCTTCCTTTCATGATGGTCCACACAGATCCATATGAATAATTTGAAGTGGTTTCTCTGAAGATGTGAAACTCTTCGATTTGAATTGAGCATGAGTCAACTTCTTCATTTGACCGGATTTGCATACATAGTTATGAGGCTTAGATATTCTTGGAAGATCTTTCATAGCACCTTCATTATTCAGCTTGACAATATGATCAAAATTCAGGTGTCCAAGTCTTCTGTGCCATAACCAACTTTCATCAAATTTTCTTAAATGACACTCCTTCTTATATTCATTCACAACATAGACATTGTTTTCAGTTCTAACCCCTTTTGCAATCAACTCTCCTATGTTCACTGCTTTTGTTTTACAATATTTGGCAGTGAAAGTGACTTCAAATCCTCTGTCACACACCTGACTGACACTAAGAAGATTATGATTTAATCCATCAACAAATAATACATCTTGAGCTTTGATTATTCCATTACTTAATCTTACTAGACCTTTACCTTTGATCTTTCCTGTAGCATCATTTCCAAAAGTCACATTTCCTTATTTACTTTCATTGAGTGATAGGAACTTACTTCTATCACCTGTCATATGACTGGAGCATCCACTGTCAATATACCAGGTGTCATTTTGTCTTTGAGCTAACAACACTAATCCACACTTGTTATCTTCTTTCTTCTTCCAAATGTTGATGTTTTCAACTCTGTTATTTGAATCTGGGTTATAGTTCTTTAGGTGATAGTCTGCAAATTTATGTCCATAATTATGGCAGATGTATCATTCTGGTTCATTCAATAAAGGATCATAACAATTGTTATGCTTAATCTGCTTATTTCTCCCAACCATCACATGATTTGCAGTATGTGGTTGTTTCTTACTTGGATGTCTCATTCTTTGTTGTGGAAGAAATTTATTCCTTGCGTGTATTAATTTATCATGCCTAAATATTAAGGAACAATTTACATATTTGTGGCCAAAGTTAGAACAGTAAAAAAAATATCCATAGAAAAAATATTTGTACCTGGAAAATAGTTGTCTTCTTTGAGCAGGTCGATTTCTTCTATGTTGATGATTTCTCAGACTAGAAAATATTCATATATCGTTTCTCCTATACCTTTCATAGTGTTGACAAGTTATTATATACGTAATAAGTACTTACTGATAGTTTCATCTTCGTCCATATTTAAATTCTCAAATTCTAGTCTGTGAGTCTGAGGTTTTGCGTCTTTTACCTTTTCATCACCTTCATAACTACTTGTCAGCTTGTCCTACATAAAAAATTTCTGAATCACAGTGCATGACTTTGACAAACTCGGCTTTTACAAGCCCACTTAAAATAGAATTCATAGCCTTAGCATTGAATTTGAATTCCATCTTGTCATCCTTAGAAGCTAGTACAACTGGCTTTACATAACAAGTCTCTACCACATCCCAAACATCTTCACCTAAATCCATTATGTAGGTTATCAACCTAACTTTCCTGAAGGCAAAGTTTGTTCCATTGATCAAGGGGGCCTTATTGGTTGAAGTTCCTTCATGGCTAGTCATGTTTAAGCTTATGGATCAACCTTTGATCAAAGACACCGACTTTGATACCACTTGTTGGACAACTGAGAGGGTGGGGGGTGAATCAGTTGTTACTGTTCTTAAACAATTATGCCAATTTTAAACTCATTATAGAACACTCAATTATCATCACAATAATTCAGGGAACTAAGCAGTAGAGTATTCAACATCAATCACACACATGAAGTATACAAAAATAGATATTCCTGAGGAAACCCATAAAGGGAGAAAACCTCTTCTTCTTCATATGATAAGTAGTCTTTATTTTCTGTACATTATCATTCTTATGAGAACCAAATATTTGGGAGGCTACCACCTCTTTTTTACAAGCTGCAACTTGCTGAGAGAACCCACTCTCTAGTTTCTCTAAAAACCACTAGAAGAAAGCACCAACTCCCTAAGTGTTTCAGCACGAACTGGATGGAACACCAACTTCCAGTCACATAGGCACCAACCTATATAACAAAGAACAATGGTTCTCCCTTGCACCATCCTACCACCTTGGTTTTTTTGGCTGCAACTAGATGGAATATACAACTCCGTGTGTTCAAGAACCCACTTGAAACTCCAAGGAAAAAAATCCTCCCTAGCACCTCCCTACCACCCTGAGATATAAAATTTTGTTACAGAAATTTATTACAATGATACAATATTTTTCAAATGGCTTACCAGTCTCATCATTGTCCTACTATACTACTCTTCTCTGCCTACATCAGTGTATTCCTCCTCACATCATCTTGTGCTTTCTGTTCTTCTGCTCTATCTTTGCATGCCCACCTCAGCATGCTCTTCTATTCACATGAATCACAATTGAATACCCCACACTTCTCTTCTCTGTTCTACATATATTTATCATGATGAGTCCTCTACCAGATTATGCATGAAACTCTTCATCCTATATGGCAGTTACCGTCTTTGACACTTTTCCATATGTCAATTGTCTCTATGAGGAGTCTTCATTCCACTGGCAGTTATCTTGAGACTCTTCATATCCTCTGGTGATCACCCTGAAGCTCTCTGAATTCTCTGGTAGATACCTCAGTCTGTTCGTCATCAATAGCATTATCGTGAGATTAATTGGCTTCTCTGGTAGTGCGACCCTTCGTCTTATCTGTTACACTTGGTATTCTCTAACAGTTACAGGAGGTCTTCTGGAAGAAGCTCCTTGTGAACTTCAACTACAAGAACTAGCACCTGGTGCAAGTTCCTCTTCATATGTCCATATGTTGTCACCACATGCTAACAAAAAAGGCGCTACACGACTTCACTTTTCATCATCTTGCGAGTTATCTCTCCTCCATTCTTCAAAGTCTGAGCTCCCGAACTCTAAACTTCATCATGCCATATCAACGACCCATGACATTCCTTGATTGACGGTCCATATCTCTTATTCTCACTTTGATATTTCGTGACTCTTGATGTCGGAGGTTAGAGCACCTCCTTTCTTTGATTCCCAAAATTGTGCTTGCATCAAATCAATGACCCATGACATACCTCGATAGACGGTCCAGATCTCTTCTTCGCACTTAGACACTTCGTGACTTGTGATGTTAGAGGTTCTTTTCTGAGTCACTCGAATCTTCCAACTCCCGAACTCTGAGTTAGGATTCTAGCGAGCACTAGATCCTTCCCCTATTCTCCACCTATGTGACCTCCAACTAGGGCTTGGAGCCCTGCTTCTAAGTGCTACGAGACTTTGCATATTGGATTTATGCGAGTTAGCTACCTCGATTTTACCAAATCTTGATTCCCGATTTCCCGATATCTGCTCATGTTGGATTGATTTTCCACGACACTCCATTATCCAATGGTCCAGATCAAATCATGAATTTGCACTTCGCAACTTCGTCTCTCAGATATTTTCGCTTGGCCTCCTTGCAAATCTTCTGAATTTTGAATCATCAAACTTCGCTCACGTCATATCGATGGTCCACAATCTCTCATGATCCAATGGTTTAGATTTCCTCTCCTGTGTGTGCAGATCGCTAAGGATTGCGCACCTTGGTTTTATGGGATGGTTGTTGGTCTTCTGATTCGATGATCCAACGGCCACTATCGCTCTCCCTCCTAAGCTTCCGACTTCCTCCGAATTAGAATATTTTCTAAGTATTCAAAGGATTTGACCTTTGTTTTTCCTACAAGTTTGTCTCTTGGACCTTGTCTACACATATAGAAAGCATTGTCCCTTTTGAGCTTTCTCGAAAATGTAATGGTAAATCCGCTATCT
Source organism: Picea engelmannii (assembly GCA_009831015.1). Taxonomy (NCBI): domain Eukaryota; kingdom Viridiplantae; phylum Streptophyta; class Pinopsida; order Pinales; family Pinaceae; genus Picea; species Picea engelmannii. The sequence continues at coordinate 223,011 of ML787352.1, read as the reverse complement.
CTTCTGATATTTTGAGTTCGTTCATATTCTCAAAGGGTTTCAATCCTTTGGACCTCAAGGGCCTTTCTACTGCACTCATAGCAGTCTTGTTCTTGTCCTCTTGAGCTTGTAGGCAACAACTTCTGATGCTATCATCATTGCCTTCCTGTTTTCCATCATTGCTGCCAATATGCCATCTTCATTGTTGTTCTTGCCATCAATGAAAAGCACACTCTTCTTGTAAACATGCCAAGAGTTATAACCTCTGCATGGCATCCTTTGAATCAGTATCATATGAATTCACACGTCTCCAACTCATCTCCCCATCAGTTGAGGGATTGATGTAGTCTTCCCTACACCCCTTGATTTGGTATATATTTTCAATGGAAGAGATCTATGCATCCACTTTCATTGGATCATTGTACTTGTCACCTTCACCTGGGTCTAATGGCACAATCACACGCAGGGTGTCTATCTCTAATGACATTTGTCTCTTCTTCATATTCAACTCAACATTATTGTCAATGGCCCAATCAATTCCAAGTAGGGAAGGGTAGGCATCAAAGTCATCTATTATATATATCACTTAAAAGGATTCCTTCGTCTTCACCCCTTATATGTTCACTTCAACCTACTCCATTTGGCCTATAGGAAAATTTTTGTATTGAATCACCAGCCGAAGTTGAATGGTCGACCACACCAAGTTTGGTTTACTGACCAACTCCTAGGATTTCTTAGGCAAGATGTTCACATTATATCCCAGATCCTACATGACACCATCCATCTCATAGCTTCAAATTTTGGGTGTCATATTGAACTCTCTTCTTGTATAATTATGTTTACTGACCTAGCACACTCCCTTTCTAGTAGGGGGGTTGATATAGTTATAACTCTCCTTTCTTTCCCGAATGCAGGTTTCTAACATATGCATAAACGTTTCCACAACATCAAGTTCACTTAAAAACTTCAAACAATAGCGCACAAACTTAATTACTTGGTCTTCAGTTTCTACTTCATGACCCATGTTGCGCAATGCTTCTTCTCGCACCATACACTTCAAATATTGATGCACATGCTACTCTATTTCCTTCTATTCATCTCATCATAATTCTTCTTTTCTGCAATCCTCTTCTAGTGACCTTTGTGTCACATGATGTATCTCCCCACGCACATGAGCTTTCTCCAAAGACATATATGTGGCATGCTGCAACTCTTCATAGTTCCATGCTTCCTCTAGTAACATGTGTGTCACACATTGTACTTCCTCCTAGACCCAAGCCACTTATAGAGACCTTTTTGTTGTGCGTTGCAACTTTTCTTGTGCTAATTATTCCTCTAGAGCCCTATGTGCATCACGTACAAACGGATTTTGTTGTGCAACACCAAACTTAGGAGGGAATTGTGATTTCTTTCTAATCTTCCCCTCCATCCTTTGGACTAAAATGTCTCCATGCTCAACTTTAATTTCTAATATTCATGTACGCTCCTCTCTGACGCAATATTCTCTTCTAGACTTCCTCCTGGTGCTATCTCTTTCCTCTTCATTCTAGGTTTGATCCCTCATCTCATGCGCCTTTCTATATTTTTTTCACTTCTCTGTTATGCTTTCTTCCTTAACTCATCTCTTCTTGTGTATATTTTATTTATCTCTCCTTTGCTCTTTTGTGTCCATTATCTCTCTAACCTCATCTCAACATATTATGGATCCTCCTAGGTGGATCCATATCCTCTCTCTCTGTCTCTCCCCCTCATTCTTTTCAACCCCCCCCAAAAAAAAAACACTCTAGGGGAGTCTACACAACCATCCTATAAATATCCATGCACATCAACCCTTTCTTCACGAACAAAATCTTGATCCACAATAGGAATTCTTATATCACCCTTCTCTCAGGACCTTTAGAAAACTTTCTATCATCCTCGCTTAAAAAGTCATTGTATTCTACAATAAACTTAATAACGTATCCTTCCTTTACCTGAGCAAACAAAAAATCAATTGCTCGATCCCACTTATTATCCAATTCCTTCATTCTATCAATTGTGATCTGATCCCAAACTTGTGTTTCTTGAGGCCTTAAAGCGATATTGGTAGCATTCAGCTTATTCAACCATTCATACAATAAACATGGAAAATCAACAAAGAAAATTGTTGATATTATGGTAGCTGCGGGAGGTATTTACCTCCACGTGTAAACTTGATGAGAATAGAATACTACGAAAAGAAAAAGAAACACTAATGAGTTGGCTAATAACCCTAGAAGACTTGTCGGCTCAAGAAGATAACTTATATTAGGTTATTAGCCTCCAAGAGAAGAATTCAGTCGAAATAAATAATATATATTGAATAGACAGATACCCAGAATGAGAAGTCGGCCCAGGCAGTTATCCTGAATTACTATAAATATAGGAGACCAGTCTTCATTTTGGCAAGCAGTCTCAGAATTGTAGAGTAGCACTTGTGCGCACTGCAATACCCAGTTTTGTGCGCAGGTTTGGAGGAGAGCTGCCGGTGCAGCTGCTGCAACTAGAAATTACGTTTTGGCTTGGACTATCTCTTGGCTAGGGTTTGGAATATCTGATCAACTCTTGTTGGTGCGCTATCCTTGGGGAAAGGTGCGCTACCCTTTGTTTTGATATCTAGCCTAGGTTTTTCTTTCAGATTGATTCTCTATAAAGGTTAAGGTGCTCGGAGGCTGGCTTCGACCTATGGTTTGGTGACAATAGTGATATTGTCATTGGTAAAATGAGCATATCCATTATATTCTAACATGTTATGGGCTCACACCTCCTTCATTTAGTCTAACCTCTGGAAGGAAACATAGCCGTAAGGATACTAAGCTCATTTAAGAACTTCCGCTATGGTTTCTAGCAGGAGCAGTCACCATAGAATTGTCGCTAGGGTTACTAGCAGGTGAAGTTGCAGAAACCCTAATCCTCTCGTTGAGGAAACTTAAGTGAAGGTATTGACCTAATATTTGGATAGATCAGTGCACCTTGACCTAGTGCATATCCTAATACTCCCAGCAAGACAAGACGTCAAGTTTGATTTTTTAGTCAAATCTAGGGTTTGACCAAGTCAAAGTAGCCATGACTTATTCTATGAAGTCAGAGAACAAGTTGGATGGAGCCTCTAGCTTCAAAGCATGGAAGACAAGGATTGACCTCATCCTTGCCAAGAATAAAGTGATGGATATCGTGAAAGGAAATATCGTGGAACCAGAGTTTGAAGAAGGAAAAGAGAAGGAACCACAAAACGTTGCAGTTATGGACAAGTTCAAAGACTATGACATCAATTCCATGAGTATCATAGTGGACTCTATAAAATGCCACTTGATACCCTACATCTCCCCATATTGACTCATCAAAGAATATTTATGATGCCCTAACAAACCTCTTCCCAGTCAGAAACATTGGAGAAATAATGAGTCTAAAGAATGAGCTTTGTGACATGAAGATGAATGATGATGACAACATAACATCATACTTTGTGAGAATCTCTCAGTTAAGAGATCAACTACAAGCTATTGAAGAGCTCATTTCAGAGAAGGAATTGGTAAACATAGTACTCAATGGTGTTCCCAAGACGTGGGATGCATTTTCCACAAGCATGAACACAAGGAAGGAGTATCCTACATTTGAAGAACTTTGGACTTGTTGTGCTCAAGAAGAATCCAAGATCAGTGCAAAAGAGGAACCCCAAAAGAAGTACGATGATCAAGCCTTCACAATAAGATTCAAGAATTTCAAGAACAAAAGGAAGTTTGGTTCAAGGAGGAAGCCAAATCAAGAGAAAGACATTTCAGAAGTACAATGCTTCAACTGTTGAAAGTATGGTCACTACAAGAATCATTTTCCTCAGCTAAAGAAAAGGAAGGAGAAACACGAAGCATTAGTTTACGAAGAAAAGGAACCTACAAAGAAGACTAAGCAAGATGTAAGAGACTTCTTCTTCTCAAGGTAACAATACTCTTCTTAGTTCTTGTACATATCTTGTTTGAATAGTCTCTGCACATATCATGTATATCTACCTCTTAGAAGATAATATGGTCCAAGAAGAACTATACTTATGGAAGAACAACAAGATAAGTATTTCTATCATTATACAAGTTAGATATTACACATGAAAGGATGAAAAATCATGTGGAAGCTATTACAAGATAAAGTGAAATCAGAATCAATTCTAAAGAGACTTAGAAGAGGCAAAAACAGAAATTGGAGAAAGAGCATAACACTTTGCAGAAGGGAATAAGGATGAAGACGAAAGCATGGATTCTCCTATATGGAGGGATCTGATTATATATCACCAAAAGGAAGAGCATGCATTCATACATGAAGCAAGTATTAGGAGGGAACTAATCCTACGATTCATTGAGTATGATGAAGTATATATCCATGATAGCAACCATGAAAAATCTGAGAATAAGTCTTCTTCGAAAAGAAGCCTTAAAGTATCCTTGGTTGTCCATTCACATCCATGATCCTATGATGAAAGGAAGAAGTGGAACTCTTAGGGCATGGAATCTATAAGAAAATCCATGGACCCAAGAGATAAAGAAAAACAAGAGGAAGAACATAAATATTCCAAGAAAGAAAGAGAAGCCAAAACAACCAGTCATTGTATTAAGAATCAAAATATTACTAGCCTGATATGAACTCAATAAAATCAATCAAGCAGAGGAATTGAAAGTTGTGATGAAGAACAGTGTATATATGCAAGCATTGCAAGATCTAGAACTAGAGGTTCTCCTAGATGGAGGGAGAAGACTATGATGATTACTTGTTCCAATAAACCAGACATACCTATACATGAGTCATTATATCATACACAATATCCATGTGTTGGAGTTCTACATCAGATAAATGCAAAGATTATTCTCTAGAGCAATTGAACAGAGAGCGTATGAAGAGAAACCTCAAGACCTTGAGGCATAGAGACCCTTGTATGCAGATGGAAGAATATAACTTGGTGGAAAAACCTCTAGTGCACAACAGAAGCATGGTGAATATTTTCTATAACAAAGATATTGTATCAAGATGATTACTCAAAAGCTCAGATCTCATGATGACAAAAGAAATTCCACATGGATATGTTCCAGTCTTTCCAAATAGTGAAATAATTTATTGGTTAGAGCTACATGAACCCTTCAGAGAAAACCAGTGTTCCAGACCAAATTACATTTGAAATCAAGCATTACATTATCCGTGATGAAGTCCAGAAACGAGAAAGTGGTTCTCCAATACATATCTCCACAAATGAGCAGATAAGCAAACATCTTGGTAAAGCTTCTATTCAAGATGAAAGCGTTTGCGTACTCAAGCTGGAGCTCGTGGAGACAAATTCCTTATTGAGAAAGGAAGAGATAAATCCCAGGTTGGGAGGGAGAATTGATGTATTATTGATTGATGGACATACATTTTTTAGTTCGAATAAAGATCGAGGATGAGTAGATTCTTTCCAGTTCGGAAAGTGGATTGAGATTTCTGACAGACAGACATTTTCCAGTTTGGAAAATGGTCCAAATTGTTGATGTACCATAGACAACGAATTTCCATTGTGGTTAACATGAGGAGTGGTCTAGGGCAGTCTCTCTTCTTGAGGGTTACTCAAGAATACTGGCCCGCCTTGACGGACAATGATTTCTCATTGTGGTTAACATGAGGAATGGTCTATTTTGGAGGTTGGTACATGACAATCTTTTCCTCTTGTGGTTAACAGAGGAAATGGTATGGACAATCATTCCTTAGGGTGGATTCATTCTCTCCAGGTTTCACTTTCTTTAGTGTCGGAGGAATGGACCAGGGTGGGGAATTGTCCAGGCTCAACAATCAAGGACATGCATTCCTTAGGGAAGACTCATTCTCTCCAGGTTACACTTTGTTTAGTGTCATAGGAATGCCTCAGGGTGGGGAATGGTCCAGGATTAGAAATCAAGATAGTTATTCTTCCTTGCTTGAGAATAATAGTCCATATAGCTCATCATTAATATCTTACTTTTTGAGGGAAGATGCTCTTCCGATATCTCACAGATGTGAGTGAAAGAATGGCCCAGATGATTCAGTTTATGTCATAACATTATTTCTGTGCAGATTGATATCAAATGATTGTTATGAAGACTGTATGACAATGTATATATACTATTGTGGTGGATGTGTTCCACCGTTCCTGACTATACGTTACTAATCAAGTACTTGTTTGCTACTTGGTGTGGTAGCGTACCAATGGATTGTAGTTATGTACTACTATGGATAGAGATAGTTGTGTTCTATTTTGTTCTGATTACCTTGAAGACTATCAAAAGTTTGGTAAATGATTATTAGCCAGATGGATGATCAAGGGACGGATATTTCCCAGACATAAAATGGTTCAAAACATCTACACTTCTAAGACACATGTCCATATTAGAATAATGATTGTTGTGTCACTATGTGGAGTGATAATCATGTCTGATTACTCAAGTAGAGTATGGTTTCGAGAGATGATGCAGCTGATAACACTAATGATGATGATGGTGCTCATGATTTAGTCATAAGATATTATATACAACTATGTTAATGCTATCGGGTGAATGTTATGTTTGTGCTCAAGACCATTACCTATAATATCTCCCTAGCTAGGAGGGAGTGTTGATATTATGGTAGTTGTGGGAGGTATTTACCTCCACGTGTAAACCTAACAAGAATATAATACTCTGGGAAGCAGAAGAAACCCTAATGAGTTGTCTAATAACCCTAGAAGACTTGTCGGCTCAAGAAGATAACACATATTAGGTTATTAGCCTCCAAGAGAAGAGGTTGGCCAGAATAAATAATATATACTGAACATACAGATACCTAGAATGAGAAGTCAGCCCAGGAAGTTATTCAGAATTACTATAAATATAGGAGGCCAGTCTTCATTCTGGCAGACAGTCTCAGAATTGCAGAGCAGCACTTGTGTGCACTGCTGTGCCCAGTTTTGTGCATAGGTTTGGAGGAGAGCTTCTGGTGTAACTTTTGCAGTTAGAAGTTACGTTTTGACTTGGACTATATCTCGGCTAGGGTTTGGACTATCTTCTCAGCTCTTGTTGGTGTGCTATCCTTGGGGAAAGGTGTGCTACCCTTTGTTTGGCTATCTAGCCTAGGGTTTGCTTACAGAGTGATTTTTTGTTAAGGTTAAGGTGCTTGGAGGGTGGCTTCGGCCTATGGTTGGATGAAAATAGTGATATTGTCAATGGTAAAATGAGCACATCCATTATATTCTAACAAAAATTTCATGCATATCATTGTAGATATACATATTCTTCCATAGTTCCACATTAGTGATCATGCCTTCAATCTCTCTCCAAGAAAACTCATCTTATTTCACAATCAACCAATCATGTATTTCCTCTTGAGATGGATACAACCTTATTATTTGCCTTCTTCATTCAATAAAAATCCTTCAGGTCCTAGAAACAAAAATATTTGTTGGCCCACTTGCATGCATCCTCCTTAATGTTGGGGGGTTGATGACCTAGGGTTAATCCAGTGTTCATGAACAAAATCCCCAAGGTGTCAACATATCAATCCTCAATCAAGTACTAAAGAAGGTCTCACTCGAGATTCCATGAGAATCACAAACACCATTTGTTCTTGTGTCGGTGATGACGAGTTAAATTACACAAGGAATCCACTCATGGTGGCATTCATACATTCCATTGCAATATACTTAAAGATCAACAACATATAACATTAACACAAACATTCATTGGACACATAATCAACACAGTAAAGTACATGAATAGATGCAGCTTGTATTTTATTCATTCCAACAATCACATACATGGACCAAGAGACTCATCATTTATCAAAAACAATACCCCACACTCTCATACATTCTCACAATAACTCATTACGAGGATCCATATGCTTTATACCAATATCTGAGTCTCTGCATGTACTACTCAACCAACACTATTGCATATTTCATACAAAAATTGTTTCATCTATGAACAAAACCAAACTTACATCCAGATTCTTATAAAACATAGTCAAACTCATCTCTCAACAAAGAGAGCTCTAACACTCTATCACTTTCAACTATGCTCCACTAACTCTGTTGAATTTCATTCTCGCATGCTTCTACCACCTGCATATTGTCCACACAACCTCTTTGGAGTCATGGAAGTCTTAACTAACTTGCCAGCTCATCCATTAACTGCTCCATGATCTCTCATGCTCCCTAAGTTAATCATTTCAGAATATTTCTTAGAGATACTCTTCTTTATTCCAGCGTGCATATGATATCTTATTGATTCTTGGCATGCATAGTAGAAATCTGGCTGACATGCATAGTAGGTCTCAAGTTGGCCCACACAACTTATGTCATCTATTGTGTAGTTGTTGGTGTGGATGGAAAGCTATGGTGCAAGCAAAACTATTTTTGTACACAACTATGGTGGATGCAAAACTATGGCTCGAAGTATTTGCTTCCCATAATAGAAATTGTCTTACTATACAAAGATCAATCTCTGCAACCTTAATGCCATCCTTTATTTTGGCTAGTGTAATTAACTCTTTTCTCATTCTAAATCAAGAAAATCGCTCCCATTACAATTTCATTAATGACTCAATATTTCTAGAATTAGAGTAAATCTATGTGGTGTTACTATGTGTCATGTCCACTGTTATTGCAATCAAACGTTTTTGTAGTTGAATATTTCAATACGATGTCTATGGATCTATACATATGTAGGTATCATTCTTTCTTCTCGGAGTGTCACGCATGACTCCTACACACCCCTGCATTAGTCCTTCAAGTCTTAATATATCATGGCGACCCCTAGTGGGTGGTGATGCTTTTTCAGAGGGATGATGTTTCTCAATATGGGGGCATCCACTAACCTACCAATGTTTCCTTAATCCTGTGTATCACATATGTTTTCTCAATAGGGGTTGGAGGGAGTGAACATGAAAAATTTCTTTCTAAAAAAGCACGCTGAGTTTTTAGATCTATATTTCATGCATCCCATTGCTTCTTGGCCTCTCAACATCTCTCACAGGGTATTGGAGGATGTCTACCCCTTTCTGAACCTTTCTCGGATGGAATCTTTCATAGCTTCACATTCACGAAGCTATGTCTGATACCCTTCCCGCCATTGCATGAGTATACCTATTAACATGGTATCAAGGGTGTGTACCCAAGGAAGAGGGGAATATGTTGCATCCGAAAAATGAAAGTATTGACTTAATCCATTCCATCAAATCTATAGATTCAAAATTCATCTTCACATGTAGCAGTGGAAATGCATACGCACCACCTATTGGAGACTTTGTAAAAATTTATGTTACCACTTCTCCATGGAATCCTTTGAATCAATATCATATGACTTCACACGTCTCCAACTCAGCTCCCCATCAATCGAGGGATTGATGTAGTCTTCCCTGCACCCCGTTATTTAGTATATATTTTCAATGACAGATATGTATGCATCCACACTCACTGGCTGATTGTACCTGCCACCTTCATTTGGATCTAATGGCACAATAATGCGCAGGGTGTCTGTCTCTAATGAAATTTGCCTAATCTTCATATTCAACTCAACATTGTTGTCGGAGGCCCAATCAATTCCAAGTAGGGAAGGGTAGGCATCAAATTCATCTATTATATCTATAACTTCAATGGCTTCCTTCGTCTTCACCCTTTCTATGTTCACTTCAACCTACTCCATTCGGCCTATAGGAAAAAAAATATATTGAATCGCCAGCTGAAGCTGAATGGTAGACCACACCAAGTTTGGTTTACCAAAACAATCCTAGGATTTCTTAGGCAAGATGTTCACGTCAGATCCCAGATCCAACATGACAACATCTATCTCATAGCTTCCAAGTTTAGGTGTCATCTTGAACTCTCTTCATGTGCTCTTTTTTTACTAACCTGGCAGATGTCCCTTTCTAGTAGGGGGGTTGATATAGTTATAACTCTCCCTTATTCCCCCATGCAGGTTTCTAACATATCCGTAAACATTTTCACAACATCAATTTCACTTAACAACTTCAAAAAATAGCGCAAGAAGTTACTTACTTGGTCTTCAGTTTCTACTTCATGACCCATGTTGCACAATTATTCTTCTCGCACCATGCACTTCAACTCTTTATGCACATGCTTCTCTATTTCCTTCTATTCATCTCATAATAATTCTTCTTTTTTGAAATCCTCTTCTAGTGGCATTTGTGTCATGTGATGTATATCCTCATGCACACGAGTTTTCTCCAGAGACCTGTATGTGGCACGCTGCAACTCTTCACAGGTTCGATATTCCTCCAACAACCTACGTTTCACATGTTGTACTTCCTCCTAGACCTGGGCCTCTAATAGAAGCCTTTGTGTTATGTGTTGCAACACTTATTCTGCTAATTCTTCCTCTAAATCCCTATGTACGTCGCGTACAACCTGTTTTTTTTGTGAAACACCAAACTTATGAGGCAATTGTGATGCCTTTCTAATATGCCCCTCCATCATTTGGCTTGAAATGTCTCCATGATCAACTTCCCTTTCTAATATTCATCTATGCTCCTCTCTGGCACAACATTCTCTTCTAGACTTCCTCCTGATGCGATCTCTTTCCTCCTCATTCTGGGTCTGACCCCTCATCTCATGCCCCTTTCTATCTTTTTTTTGCTTCTATGTTATGCCTTCTTCCTTAACTCAACTCTTCTTGTGTATATTTTATCTCTCTCTATCCTCTGCTCTTTTGTGACCATTCTCTCTCTGGCCTCATCTCAACATCTTTGGGATCCTCCTTGGTGGATCCATATCCTTTCTCTCTATTCTNAAAAAAAAAACACTCTAGGAGAGTCTACTCATCCATCCTATTGATATCCATGCACATCAACCTTTTCTTCATAAAAAACATATTGATCCACAGTAGGAATTCTTATAGAATCCTTCTCTGAGGACGTTTAGCAAACTTTCTTTCATACTTGCTTAAAGAATCATTGTATTCTACAATAAGCTTAATAATGTAGCCATCCTTTACCTGAGAAAACCAAAAATCAATTGCTCGATCCCACTTATTATCCATTTCCTTCATCCTATCAATTATGATATGATCTCAAACTTGTGTTTCTTAAGGCCTTAAAGCGACATTGGTAGAATTCTTCCTCTTCAACCATTCATACAATAGAAATGGAAATTCAACAAAGAAAAAATCATGCATAAAATTGTATATGTACCTATTCTTCCATTGTTCCACATTAGTGATCATACCTTCAGTCTGTCACCAAGAATACTCATCTTATTTCTCAATCAACCAATCTTGTATCTCCTCCTGAGATGGATACAACCTCATTCTTTGCCTTCGTCATTTAGTACAAAACATTCAGGTCCTAGCAATGAAAATATTTTTTGTCCCGTTTGTGTGCATCCTTCTTAATGTTGGGGGGTTGATTACCTAGGGTTAATCCAGAGTTCACCGAGAAAAACCCCAAGGCATTGACATATCAATCCTCAATCAAGTACTAAAGAAGGTATTACTCGATATGCGATGAGAATCACAAGCACCATTTGTTCTTGTGTTAGTGATGAGAGGTTAAATTACATAAGAAATCTAGTATTACCAAGTGAACAATAAATTCTCATCATTCTCTAAATTTGCCTATAAACTTAAACATTTCTTCGAATGAATCTTTAATAAGATGTTCAACATGTATAAAAAAACTAATCACACCCAATTGGATATGTGATGTATTGAAGGTAAGTGATGAAAAAAAACATAAATAAAAAGGATTGAAGGGATATTAGATGTTTAATTTTAAAAATAAATAATAAATGGAATGAAAAATAAAAGAAATTGAATAAATAATAAATGGAATGAAAAATAAAAGAAATTAATTTTTGTCAAAGCTAGTGAGATCGAGGTTTCCTTTTGTAACGTGGTCTATGTTCGGTGCAATCCCTAGAGAAGAAAAAAAAAATGATTTTTTATTTTTATTGTTATAAAATTTAAATGAAATTTTAATTATTTGTCAATTATTATTATGAAATTAATTATAATTTATTTATTTTATAATCATTAAATTAAATTTATTTAATATAGAAAAATTATTGCGATTTTGTTATTCCATTACCACTCAATTAAATAGTAAATTTATTTTTTGAATTTAGTATAATTTTTTTAAAGTTAAGTTAAAATTTTATTTATAATTTTATTGATTTTTTCCGTTCTAAAAATTTGTAAATATATTCACAGGTCACAATTGCACATTCAAGAAAGGACTTTAAAGTGAAGATCCGCAGATCCACACTTCACGCCAAATGATGGGCCTCAAAACTCCGATCTAACCTCCAAAGAGTAGCAAAATACCCAACAATTGTTGCACCAAACACGAGATCCCAAGTCGAGAGACCCAATATCTGTCCACCAAAGCTCCACATGAGAGAGCCACCAATAGCTAGAAGCTCCATCAAGTTTGAGAGGCATAGTACCTCTCATCAAGATAATAACCAGAGTAACATCTTTGCCAGACCAGAGAGAAAAATCCACATCTAGGCCAAGGGTCGCCTCGCACAATACGAACGAAGCATCGGATCCTATCCCTAACCAATATGCAAGGAGGGGAAACGAGTAGAGACTCGCTAACAAGGAAAGATGCGGGGGAAAAACAGAGCAACCCACAAGGTCAAAGCCACCAGCAGACCGAAGCCCCTCCAGGCTAAGGGCCATGTACCAGTCCAGAACCCTAGCCGCTCCAATCTGCTCATATTTTTATCTGCTGGGAAACCCTAGACGCTCCAATCAGCTCCTTATATTTTTATTGATTTAATAAATAAATGTATACTTTTTTATCATTAATAGAAAAAATATATTTTTATTAATTTAATAAATAAATGTATACCTTTTATCATGGCCGAAAATTTATAAGAACATGAGTGGGCCTAATGGTTAAGAACATGTGTTTCCTCTTAAGAGGTCACATGTATGATAAAGTTGTATATATTACCAGAATATATATATGTTATGAAGGGGTAGGGTATGTATACTTTTTGACCTTAAAAATAAATTATTATTATTATTATAAACTACATCTTGTATTATTATTATTATAAAATGCATCTAGTATTCAAACTTATAATGAAGAGTTGTCCCTGAGGTGTAGGATACTCAGTGATGGAGTGTGTTGTTAAGGCACTCCGTGAGAAGAGTTGTCCCCGAGGTGTAGGATACTCAGTGATGGAGTGTGTTGTTAAGGCACTCCGTGATGTTAAAGTCACTTGTTCGAAACCAAATCCAATCATATTAAGGGTTGGTGTAACTTAGGTCTAGGTCACCAACAAACTAGCAAACAACGCGGTCCTATTCAACTTTAACATTATAATAAAGAGTTTCTATCAACTTTATAAATCCAACCTTGAAACATATGACCAACTTAATCCCAAAGATCATCACATGGTACACCAAGAAACTCAATTCGATGGTGAGGGTAGTTTTTTCTCTTAGGAAATAACATCTACACACCGAGATATGTGTTTAGACTTGAAAATCCATGAAATTTCTAGAAAATGTATGGACAAATCTTACAATGGAATTGTTTTAGATAGATATTTTTTCTATGTGTCTCGCGAATAAGTATCGGAAATAATTATATTGGATAATAATAAATATATATTTTTTAATTATATTATTGAAATTTATTTAATATAATAATTGATATATATTTTTTAATTATATTATTGAAACTTATTTAATATATTTTAGTAAGTTTTAGTAGTTAAATGTTTGTGGGGAGAGGGATTTCTTGTCCCACAAATAATGAGGTCTCATAAACAAATTTGGTGTGTGGCTTTAGGGTGACCTTAAAATTAATAATAATCTAATTTTAAGAGTCACATACCAAATTGGTGTATGAGGTCACCCTTTTTCGTCAGACAAGAGACCCCACAAAATTGGTGTATGAGACCCCTTGTTTGCGGGACAAGGGACCCCATCAAATTGATATATGAGACCCCCTTCCTTCCACAAGACTATTTCACTTCTAAAGTATAGAGAGGTGTTCATACCCTACCCCTTTAAATTCGAACCTCATAAAATAATGATATTAAATCATGTTTTGGAGTCATTTTTATATTAATATGTTTTTCATGTATCTTACTAACAATTTTATTAGAAAATAATTAATATTTAACATAAAAAAAAATAGTGCAACTTATTTAATATAATAAAATATTAGCATTTTCACATTAGATTTTTTTAATATTTAGTAATGAATTGAAATTCACATTATTTAAGAAAATATTATATTTTTCTTTTTAATTATAAAAATAATGTTTACCTAATTGAATTTAAGTGGGGAAAGATTAAATTTTTTAAAATGGAAATATATTTTATCAATTCTTTACATCATCAAAAATATTTGAATTTGATATGCATATTAACATATACTAATTGGATCATTATATGTTATCAATGTAGTAGAAGTAAGTTGGTAACTTTAATGGGATATTTTGAAAATAATTAATTATAAAAATTGGTATTAGGATGCATATTTCTTCACCAATTTCATAACATTGTAATTAACCATTTGACATTTTCTTTCACTACTATCAAATGTCCTTAGTTGAAAATGACATAATGAAATTTGGTAATAATAAAGAGTCATATATGTGTTGTTCGAGAAATTGTCCATGATTTTCATATGGTTGCCAATATAGTGATAAGGATAAAATGTTGATTATCCTTGGTGCTAGCAAGCATGCCACATGAGACCAATCTAATGGGGAGAATTTCGTAGAACTAAGGCTAAATAAACCTTGTTAGCCTTGCTGCAATTATATTCATTCAAGCACATTTCCTTTCATAGGGGGGATGGGATAAATAGTTGGAAATTGTGCTTTGGTGTAGAGATGAGGATTGATCATTATATGTACATCCATTCTGAAGGTATAGGTACTTGTTACTTGGGTAGGGAAACAAAAGAAGCTCTCTGTGCAATTTATGCCAAGTTATGACATGTTTTTAAACCATGGATTTAGAGGGATATTGTATGAATGGATAGGTTGCAGAACTGGGAAGGACCTTTACCACAATGAAGAAACACCAATTGTAAGTGGGACAGAGGTTTTAGGGATTTGGATTTTGCAATTTCCTTGGAATGCCCTAGGGACAACACCACTCACTCAACTCCATAACCATGCCACACATTTATATATTAACATGTATAAATTTTATAGATACCTAGGTTCCAAAATAACCATCTTTATTAATCTATCGAATTTTAGTAGGTTTTTATTTATATATTCCCTTTTGTGAAGGATTCATAGTGCATCGTATTCTAGTGGCATTATTATTATATCTCATTATTTGCATATACATGTGAAATATAAAATGGAACCTTTGATGATAATTTGTAGAAATCAACATATTATGTGGATGGATTATATTCATGTGAAAAAACGTGCACCATGCATAGAGAATCAAACTCACATCCTTAGAGAATAAAATATTTCCAAACTAGTTGATAGTGAGTTTATTTGTCGTGCATGACTATATAGAGGATAAAATCACATTTGAAAATATACAAAAGGTATATGATCATGGTGGGGCCTCTTCATTGTCATTCCATTTCCCAAAAAATCATTTTTTGGAGGATCTCCAAAACTAGGGTTTTTCTCAATGAGGCACAATGCCATTTCTGAACAAGAGATTAATTTTTGAGAACATTGTGTCGAGAAATTATTGGTAGCATGGTCACATGAACCTTGGCCAAATAGACATGTGGGAGCTTACATATTTCCTTTATTTTTCTCAGTTTGGATTTTACTCCCCCAAAATTATTTGTAAACATGTCCCTGAATGGCTTGAGGAAGTGAGTTGCAACTCACGATAAAACTTTAACCACACATAATATGGATGAAATATTGATTGCATTGGATTTAGGGCATTGGCCTTCAGGTGGTGGGGCCTCTATGTTGTCATTATGTTTCCCAAAAAAGTGTTTTTTGGAGGATCTTTGAAACTAGGGTTTCGCTCAATGAGGCACGGTGCAATTTATGAACAAGAGATCGATTTTCAAGAATGTTGTGTCAAAATATTATGGGTAGTTTGTTTTCATGGGCCTTCGACAAACAAAGATGTGAGAGTTTAAGGATTTCCTTTATGCTAAGAAGTTTAAATTTTATGCCCTTGAAACAAATTTCCAACAAGTCCCTGAATTTCTTGAGGAGGAGAGTTGCAACTCCTGATAAAACTATAACTGAGCCACGGATGGACGAACCGTTGGTAGAATTGGATCTGAGGCACTAAGTTTTAAGTAGTGGAGCCCATCCACTATCAATCCATTGCCTAGAAAATCATTTTTTGGAGGATCTATGAAAGTAGGGTTTTTCTCACTGAGGCACACTGCAATTTTTGAAGAGGTCGATTTTCAAGAAGACTATGTCAGGTGATTGTGGGTAGATTGGTCACGTGGGAATTTTCCAAATATACATGTGGGATATTAGGTAACTATGATATGATTGTTGGTTTGGATTTTTTTCGCTGAACCAAATTGTCAACATTTCCCTTAATGGTTTGAGCAGGTGAGTTGCAACTCGCAATAAAACTCTAACTGTCCCTCGGATGGAAAAGAATGTCAATTGCATTAGATTTGGGGCATCGGGTTTCAGATATTCAAGTCGGTCTATTGTCATTTCATTTCCTAGAAGATAATTTGTTGGAGGATCTCAAAAACTAGGGTTTTTGTCAGTGAGGATAAGTGCAATTTCTAAACAAGAAGCCAATTTTCAAGAACATTCTGTCGGGTAATTTTAGGTAGTGTGGTCACCTAGGACTTGGCCAAATAGATGTTTGGGAGCTTACAAAACTCCATTAAGCTGTTTGGTTTGGATTTTATGACCCTAGACCAAATTTCCAACATATCCCTGAATGCCTTGATAAGGCGAGTTGCAAATCAAAATAAAACTCTATCGAGACCTCGGATGGATGAACCAGGTTTGAGCTACTGGGGCCCCTCATTTTTCATTCTATTTCCCATAAAATAATTTTTTGAAGGATCGTTGAAACTAGGATTTTTCCCAGTGAGGCACAGTGCAATTTTTGAACAAGAGGTCGATTTTCAAGAACACTGTGTCGGGTGATTTTGGGTAGTGTGGTCATGTGGGCCTTATCCAATTAGTCATGCGAGAGCTTATGAAACTATGTTATGTTAATCGGTTTGTATTTTATACCCTTGGAAAAAATTGCCAACATGTCCCTGGATGCCTGTGGAACTGAGTTGCAACTCGTGGTAAAACACTAATCGAGCCTTGGATGGACAAATCATCAGTTTTATTATATCTAAGGCACCGGTTTTCAGCTAGTGGGGTCTATCGACTATCACTTCATTGTTTGAAAACATGTTTGTTGGAGGATCTTTGGAACTAGGTTTTTGCTCAATGAGGCATAGTGCAATTTCTGAACAAGTGGTCAATTTTAAAGAACATTGTGGAAGTCGATTGTGGGTAGCGTGGCCATGTGGACCTTGTTCAAACAGATGTGTGGGATCTTACAGAACTTCATTATAATTCTTAGTTTGAATTTTATGCCCCTTGACTAAATTTCCAACATGTCCTTGAATGCCTTGTGGAGGCGAGTTTCAACTCGTAATAAAAATATAACCTAGCCTCACATGGACAAGTTTTCAATTTCATTGGATCCAGGGCACCATATTTGAGCTAGTGGGGCCCCTCCATTGTCACTCTATTTCCAAATTTTTTTTTTGTTGGTGGATCTCTGGAACTAGGGTTTTTCTCTGTAAGGCACAATGTAATTTTTGAACAAGAGATTGATTTTAAAAAAATCTATGTTGGGTCATTATGGGTAGAATTTTCACATCGTCTTTGTCCAAATAGATATGTCAGAGATTACAATTTTTTTTTATGTATATCGGTTTCAACTTTATATCCCCAAACCAAATTGCCAACATGTACCTGAATAGCTTAAGGAGATGAGTTGCAACTCACAATAAAATTCTAACTGGGACTTGGATGGATTAACCATCAATTACATTGGATATGAAGAATTGGTTATCAGATGGTGGGGCCTATACATTGTCATTTTCTTTCGTAGAAAATCATTTCTTGGAGGATCCTTGAAACTAGGGTTTTGCTCAATGAGGCATAATGCAATTTTTGAACAAGAGATCGATTTCAATAACTTTATTCCAGGTGATTGTTGGTAGTGTGGTTGCATGGGACTTGGATAAAAATATGTGTGGGAGATTATGGATTTCTTTTATGCTACTCTCTTTGGATTTTATGCCTCCAGAAAAAATTCCCAACATGTCCCTGAATAGCTTGAGGAGGTGAGTTGCAACTTGTGATAAAACTCTAACCATGCATCAGATGGAAGAACCATAAATTGCATTGGATCTGAGGCATCAAGTTTCATCTAGTGGCACCACTCCGTTGTCATTTTGTTTCCTAAAAAAGAGGTTGTTGAAAGATATCTATAACTAGGGTTTTTCTTAGTGAGGCACACTACAATTTCTCAACAAGAGGTCGATCTTTAAGAACATTGTTTCGGGTGATTATAGGTAGCTTCTTCATGTGGACCTTGGAGAAAACGACATGTGGGATCTTAAGGAACTCTATTATACTTCTCTTTTTGGATTTTACACCTCCATACTAACTTGCCAACACGTCTCTCAGTGGATTGATTGCGCGAGTTGCAAATCACAATAAAACTATAACCAGGATTTGGATGGAAAAAACATCAAAAGAATTACATTCAGTGTACCAGGTTTTAGCAAGTGGGCCCCCTCCATTTTCATTCCATTTAATGAAAATGTGTTTTCTTGAGCATCTTCAGAAGTAGGGTTTTTCTCACTCAGGCATAGTGCAATTTATGAACAAGAGGTTAATTTGCAAGAACATTGTGTTGGTTGGTTGTGGGTAGTGTGGTCACTTGGGCCTTATAAAAATAGATGTGTGGGAGCTTATGGAACTTCATTATGCTTCTCAATTTGGATTTTATTCTCCCAGAGAAAATTGCCAACATGTCCTTGAATTCCTTGAGGAGGTGAGTTGTAACTCACAATAAAACTCTAAGCTGGCCTCCGATGGATGAACCATCAGTTGCAATTGATCCATGCCATTGGATTTAATCTATTAGGGCCCCTTCACCTTCATGCCATTTCCAATAAAAAAGTTTGTTGAAGGATCATCCGGAACAAGGGTTTTTCTCAATCAAGCACGGTGCAATTTATGAACAAGAGGTAGATTTTCAAGAAATATGCATCGAACAATTGTGATTAGCATGGTCCCTTGCGTATTAGCTAAACACACTTGTGGGAGATTACAAAACTCGGTTATTCTTCTCGGTTTGGATTTTATGCCTCCTGACTAAATTGCAAACATGTCCCTGAATGGATTGAGGAGGCGAGTTACAAATCATGATAAAAATATAACCTAGCGTCAGATAGACAAACCATTTGTTGAATTAGATATGAGGCATCATGTTTCATCTATTTGGGTCCCTCTGTTGTCATGCAGGTTTTTGGAAAAGAGTTTATTGGAGGATCTCTGGAACTAGCGTTTTGCTTAATGAGGCACAGTGCAATTTCTAAACAAAAGGTCGATTTTTAGAAACATTATGTTCAATGATTGTGGGTAGGATGGTCACACAGTCCTTGGCCAAAAAAACATGAGGGAGCTTATCGAACTCCGTTATGATGGTCGGTTTGTATTTTATTACCCCGAAAACAATTTCCAGCATGTCCATTAATGCCTTGAGGAGGGGAGTTGTAATTCGTGATAAGATTATAATCAGGCTTCAGATGGATGAATCATTGTTTGATTAGATCCAAGGGACAAGGTTTCATCTAGAGGGGCCCCTCCATTGTCATTCCATTTTCTGGAAAATCATTTTTAGAGGATATCCAGAGCTAGGGTTTTGCTAAATGAGAAACAATGCAATTTCTAAACAAGAGTTCAATTTTGAAGAACATTGTGTAGGGTGATTTGAGGAGTTTACCCTGTAGCGGAGAGATCAAAGGCAAATCCTTTGAAATCTTTGAGAGTTTCTTTATTGAAGGTAAGTGGAGACGTAGAGGATTAGAAGCCACAATAGTCATTGGATTTCCTTTGGAAATAGATATGGGCCATTGGATAAAACCCAGAAAAGAGGAGAAGAAAAGTCAAGAGGAGATCAGATTCGATTCATTGGATCCGAGAACAGGAAAATGTGATATGTAGATCTCACAATTCATAGATTCGACACTTTGGGAAAGATTGGTCCTTGTGTTTCCAAGAGGAGAAAACCCCGAAGCTCAAAGTCCCGAAACATATCTCATTCATAGATCACAGAGTGAAGTAGGGACATTAATTGTTAATCCCTTCGACACTTCCGCTACCTGGGAGAATTTGGAGGTAGTCGTTGCAGAGTGGCTGAAACCCCAAATCTTTGAAGAGTTAGAGTTAATCTTCATCATCGATCAAATACGGAAGTCTCATTCGTAGATCTCCATCCTTCACAAATTCAACATTTGTGTCTTCGATATTTTGGTGGTGGTCATTTGGATGGAGGAACCCCGAAGCTCTGAAGCCCAGAGTTAATCATAGTTGTTAACTATAGGAGGAGTGTGAGTCACATATCACGGTTCAATGTTCAGTTGTCTAGGAGGCATTGTGTGTTGGAGTCGTGTAAATGTCTAAATCCCAGAGTCTCGTATTAGGTCTTAGTCGTAGATCATGGAGGGACAATAATCCTCGCCCGTCATCCAATTGCGGAGAGTCAAATCTAACCATTGATGTTGGAGAAGTGGAAGGATAGGGAGAGGACCTACACCCACCGATCACATCACCTTTATGACTAAGTTCTTCTGGTAACCACTGCGGGAGATTGGAGTGTTTTGTTTGGTGAATCCTCCGGAGCGTCGAAGTCTCGTAGCCCCTAATAGGACCTTTCAGCTAAGTGCTCAATTCTATCCCATGGTCATATGCCATTATGTTTGGGGAAAAGGGGCTAGCACACATGGTATAAACCAGGGAGTAAAAGGAGCTTAGTATAAGAATCCAAGGGTTTTTTTTGGACCTGCATAAGGAAATGAAAGGGCTTGTGTGCATTAGAGAGAATCCAGTGAGTATCTGAGAGTTGATTCAAATCTTGTGAATGATCCTAGAACGAGAGGTTGCGTGATCCCATAGGGGGTTTCCATTAGGAGGAGACTAAGGTAGTGAGGGTAAATCTAATTGTTAACACAGTGAATTGAAATTCCCCGCCACATCGTTCTGGAATATTTTATATCAGGACATTTATCCTTTTGACACTTATGTATGAGCTTGAAGGATGGTAATTTTGTTGTGAATATGTAGGATTACAACCCGGTTCTTCCACCTGCATGTCCCAAACTAGGTGTATACTTCCTCCTATGCATCATATGTTTCCTTGATGGTAACTTTTGGATCCTCACCATAAGTGTGAAGACTTGAAACTTTGTTTTATCGTATCCTGGTCAATGGGGTAAGGATTATCCCGCCATATATAACCTCCATACAATTTGGTAAGGAGGAATAAAACACATGCCTCGAATGTTGGGGCTCAACCAAAATGGGGAGAGTTGAGAAAGATAAGGATTCCATAATTTCACAGGGGCCTCACCCGATTCTGAATGACCACCTTCTCTATAGCATGTTCTTTCTACAAAATGCATGCATACTTGTCGAATTTTATTTATGGGAACTAATTTGGGTTAAGGACATTATAATATCCACATTTGAGAAGTGGGACTTTCACCATTTTTGGCCCTTGAAAATCCACTCTGGATGGCATCAATGGCTCTAGAATTGGATCTTCTTTTATTTCTTTGGAATTCTTCCTTGCATGGGGTTTACTCAAGGAAACCATCCTTGTTCTGGATGAACATGCTTTCTTATCTGTGTTCTATAATCATGAAACACCTATGAGGACTCAACAACATGGGACAACTCACCTAGGGAGGACCCAAGGAGAGTATGATCTTCCAGTCACTTTCGAATCTGAGATGAGAGAATACTATGGGGGACGAGTATTTGTGGATAAAAGGAAGAATCAATGAGACAAAATAATACGTTTATTTAGGACTATCATAATATTAATGTTGCATGATGCCCAACTGATTGTCGAGTTACTTCCCAGTCCTCACTATCAATTGACGGATAACCCCCTTGAATTCTCTCCATCGAAACTGTCTTAGTGTACAAAGATCAATCTCTGCAACCTTAATGCCATCCTTTCTGTCGGCCAGTGTAATTAACTCTTTTCTCATACTAAATCATGGAAATATCTCCCATTACAATTGCATTAATGACTCAATCTTTCTAGAATTAGAGTAAATCTATGTGGTGTAACTATCTGTCACATCCACCATTATTGCAACCACACTTTTTTTCCGTTGAATATTTCAATTCGATGTCGATGGATCTATACATATTCAGGTATTTTTCTTTGGGGAGTGCCATGCATGACTCCTACACACCCCTGCATTAGTCTTTCATGTCTTAATCTATCGTGGCGATGCCTAGTGGGTGGTGATGTTTTTTCATAGGGATGTTGTTTCTCAATATGGGGGCATCCACTAATCTACCAATGTTTCCTCAATCCTATGTATCACATATGTTTTGTCAATAGGGGTTGGAGGGAGTGAAAATGAAAAAATTATTTTTAACAAAGAACGCTAAGTTTTTAGATCTATCTTTCACGCATCCCATTGTTTCTTGGGTGCCCAATGTTTCTCACAGGAACACACGCATTGGCGGATGTCTACCCCTTTCCTGAACCTTTCTCGAATGGACTCTTCCATAGCTTCCCATTCATGAAGATATGTATGTTGGCCTTCCCACCACTGCACAAGTATACCAATTAACATGGTATCAAGGGTGTGTACCAAAGGAAGAGGAGAATATGTTGCATCTGAAAAATGGAAGTATTGACTCAATCCATCCCATCGAATCAATAGATCCAAAATTAATCTTCACGCGTAGCAATGGTTAGGCACACGCACTGCCTAGTAGAGATTTTGTAAAATTTTATGTTACCACCTCTCCATGGCATCCTTTGAATCAATATCGTATGACTTCACACGTCTCCAACTCAACTCCCCATCTATAAAGGGATTGATGTAGTCTTCCCTGCACCCCCTGATCTGGTATATATTTTCAATGACAGAGCTATATGCATCCACATTCACTGGCTCATTGTACCTGACACCTTCATTTATATCTAATGGCACAATCATGCGTAGGATGTCTGTCTCTTCTTCATATTCAACTCTAAATTTTTGTGAAAGGCTCAATAAATGACAAGTAGGGTAGGGTAGGCATCAAATTCATCTATTATATCTATCACTTCAAAGGCTTCCTTCATCTTCACCCTTTCTATGTTCACTTCAACCTACTCCATTCGACCTATAGGAAAACCATTATATTGACTCGTCAGCTAAATCTGAATGGTCGACTGCACCAAGTTTGGTTTACCAAACAAATCCTAGGATTTCTTAGGAAATATGTTCACGTCACATCCCAGATCCAACATGACAACATAGATCTCATAGCTTCCAAGTTTAGGTGTCATCTTGAACTCTCTTCCTATGCACTTTTTTTTACTGACCTGGCATGTGTCCCTTTCTAGTAGGGGGGTTGATATAGTTATAATTCTCCCTTCTTCCCCCATGCATGTTTCTAGAATATATGTAAAAATTTTCACAACATCAAGTTCACTTAACAACTTCAAACAATAGTGCAATAAGTTACTTACTTGGTCTTTAGTTTCTACTTCATGACCCATGTTTCATAATGCTTCTTCTTGCACCATGCACTTTATCTCTTTATGCACATTGTTCTCTATTTCTTTCTATTCATCTCATCATACTTCTTCTTGTCTGAAATCCTATTCTACTGACCTTTGTGTCATGTGATGTATCTCCTCACGCACACGAGTTTTCTCCAAAGACATGTATGTTGCACGATGAAACTCTTCACAAGTTTGAGCTTCCTCCAACAACCTACGTGTCACATGTTGTACTTCCAACTAGACCTGGGATTTTGATTGAAGCCTATGTGTTGTGCATTGCAACTCTTCTCGTGCTAATTCTTCCTCTAAAGCCTTATGTGCGTCACATACAATCTGCTTCTGTTCCGCAACACCAAACTTAGGATGGAATTGTGATTCCTTTCTAATCTGCCCCTCCATCCTTTGGCCTGAAATGTCTCCATGCTCAACCTCCCTTTCTAATCTTCATCTATGCTCCTCTATGGAAAAACATTCTCTTCCATACTTCCTCTTGGTTTGATCTCTTTCCTCTTCATTCTGGGTCTAACCCCTCATCTCATGCCCCTTTCTATCTTTTTTTTGCTTCTCTGTTATGTTTTCTTCCTTAACACAACTCTTCTTGTGTATCTTTTAGCTCTCTCTATCCTCTGCTATATTGTGTCCATTCTCTCTCTGAGCTCATCTCA